>QGMJ01000394.1:0-30225 GCA_007821545.1 Lachnellula subtilissima
GAAAGGAGAGTATTGGGTGGAAATGATATTATGGGTGGAACAAATCTTCCTACTTTGCGGATGCAACGATTATTGCGGGTAAAGGGTGAAGATGCATGGTTGGCGTTGGTGTGGCGTAGTTGGAACTCGATCCAGCGAATGGATGGATGGTTTTATCTTCCATCAGTGTTTTGATTGATGTATAGTATGTAAAATGCATAGACTTGTTTCAAGACCCGAGAATCTATAAAGGTTACTACCTACCTACCTGCACTCACCTCCAGCATTGCCATTGGTGTTTGTTATAAAGTCTTGTATAATTCGATCAAGATCAATCACTCAATGGTAATCACGCCGCTCGTATCACGCTCGTCCATTCTACTTGATAATTCTTGTATTTTACTGCGTCCCAAATATATACAACCAACACCAACAAATGAACAACTCAACTCAGTATACAGCAGCATCACGCACCATAAGCAACCTGGCCATGCGGGTGTTCATTGGAATAACCAGATGCCATAAAGTTAGTCTGTGGGTTGCCAGTCTCCTTCGCAGCCGAGCATCTTGCCATTGTTGGCGAACTACAACAATCATGTCATATCAGTAAACGCTCAATCTCAATCTTAAGCAGAAGTCAGGTCAGGGCGAGCATAGCATACCTTCTCGAAATCACATCTGTAAAGTAAAAGTTCTCAACCACCTTCTTAAGCGGCGCTCCACTCGACTTGCTTCCCTTGTTCTGGTCTACCAACTGCACCTTACTCAACTGTTTCAACGACACGGGCTCCACAATATCGTAGCTCGCCAGCGCAGGCGAGATCTCCGTCATTCGGTCGCGGAGAGCTGCTACATCGTCGTAAGGAAGTGGTGCGCCTAGGAACTCGCTGATGGCTCGGATGATTTTCCAGTCGGTTCGTGCAGCACCAGGTAATGAAACAGCGGCGCGGGTCATTTGCACGCGGCCCTCGGTGTTGACGTAGGTTCCTGCTTTCTCGGTGTATGCAGCACCTGGGAGGACGACATCAGCGATCTGGGCACCGCGGTCACCGTGGTGGCCTTGGTAGACTACGAATGCATCCTTGGGGATATCGCCAGCTGCGAATTCATCGGCACCAAGGAGCCAGACGAACTTGGGCTTCGTGTTCGCGACGGTGGTTGATGGGGTCGTGAAGCCAACTTCGTAAGCTCCGGCTCTCGAGGCTGAACGTTGAAGGACATTGTAACCGTTCCACTCTTCCGTTAGGAAGTTGGCGGAGTTCTTGTCAACGAATTGCCCAACCATTTCGTAGATAGCCTTGGCATCTGCGTGATCAGTGACACCGGAACCAACGATGATCATAGGTCTCTTTGCTGCTTGCAACTTCTTGCCGAATGGGCCGGCAAGAGCCTTCTTGAGAGCAGCAGCGTCGGTACCAAGATGCTCGAACTCGAAAGTAGAGTTCCAGGTCTCGCCAACAACACCAATCTCCAGGTCTGATCGCATCCATTGCTTGCGAATACGAGCGTTCAAGCCAGCAGCTTCGTGTCGGGGGTTGCTGCCAATAATTAACATGGCATCAGCCTCCTCTACACCCCAGATCTTGGAGTTGAATAGGTAGTTGGACCGAACATCGATTCCGTGAGCAATTGGCTGGCTGCCAGAAGGCTGGTCAAGAGCCAAGTTCTCGGAACCAAGTTTGTTTACCAGATCCTTCAACGCGACCATTGACTCTGTCTCCTGGAGCTCCCCAACAATAGCCTTGAATTCATTGCCCTTTGGTGCAAAATCCTTGTATGCTGCCGCGATCTCAGTGAGAGCTTGTTCCCAAGTAGCGGGAAGGAATTTATCGTCCTTTCGAATGAGAGGTGTGGTAAGTCGTTGTGTCTTTAACCCATCGCATGCAAATCGAGTCTTGTCGTTAATCCATTCCTCGTTAACGTCGTCATTGAGTCTGGGGAGGATACGCATGACCTCGAGACCTCTCGAGTCAACCCTGATATTTGATCCAAGACCGTCCAAGACATCAATAGACTCGGAGTGCTTCAGCTCCCAAGGTCGAGCTCGGAAAGCGTATGGTTTTGAGGTAAGAGCTCCCACGGGGCACAAATCGATGACATTTCCAGACATTTCCGAGTCCAAGTTCTTCTCAAGGTAGGTTCCAATCTGCATATCGTTTCCTCGTCCTGTCGACCCAAGCTCCGGAGCTCCAGCCACGTCGTTTGCGAATCGAATACATCTTGTGCAGTGGATACATCGGTTCATCGAGGTCTTGATCAAAGGTCCAATATTCTTATCCTCCGTAGCACGCTTTCCTCCAACCTCGTGAAACCGGCCTCTATCAGCTCCATATCTCATCGATTGATCTTGTAAATCGCACTCTCCTCCTTGATCGCAAATAGGGCAGTCGAGAGGGTGGTTGGCCAGCAGAAACTCCATCACTCCTTCTCGAGCTTTGTGTGTGAGGGCCGAATTGGTCTTGACGACCATACCCGGTTGTACTGGCCACGCACATGATGCAACAGGCTTCGGGGCTCTCTCGACTTCCACCAGACACATACGACAATTTCCCGCAATCATAAGTTTCCTGTATTCTGGTCAGTCGGTAGGGTGGCGTCGGATCGCGCCGGACTCACTCATGGTAGCAGTATCTAGAAAGGGTCAGTGTAAGCTCCTTAGAATTAGAACAGCCTCTCAACGAACCTTGGAATCACCGCTCCCGCCTTCTCGCAAGCTTGAATCAAAGCAGAACCAGCTGTGGCAATCGTCAACATCGCTCCCCAACATCTCCGCATTCCCTGAACGTACCTTCTATCGAGACTTGCTTGCCATCTGAAATACCAATTAGCCATCTCATGTATCGCAAAGCTCGCACACTCAATGTGCCTTACCAATTGTAAGCTGGACCTCGGCCTGCCTCCTGCTTGTTGTCGCGAAGTTCGTGAAGCATTGCAGGTCTGCCTGCCGGTCCGCAGAGCCGAACGTGCAAGAGATTGCCTCAGCATCGTGTACTCTCGTCGTCTAGACAGAAAACAAAGAAAACGACGCTGTACGGTAGCGGGCACGAGCAATTGAGTCTCAATCTTGGGAGTCTTGACGTTTCTTGAAGCTCTCCTCTACCTTAGCGACGTAAGTTACTAATAGAAAAGCGACCTCGCTCATTGGCCGGTGGCCTAGCGCCATTCCTTCCCATAAAAGAATTTGCCGAAAATCCATAAGCCTCTTCTTTTCCTTCTTCATTTAAATTGTATTGGGCACTTTTTTATTGTGGGTGTACTTGGGCAACAATATCATTTCGGTGATTTTGTTGCTACTGTCGAGTCTTCCTCTATCTTGTGCTCTAGAGAGACCTTTATGGCGCTGGAATGGATGCAAAGAAGAGCTTTTGCTCAATGACTACGCAACTTACCGCCGGCTGCTACATTTCTATTGACTTGCAGAACATTGTTTTGAGGGGGAGAGGATGCGGGAATGGGGCTTCGACTTCTCAATGGCGATGGCAAGATGTCTGGAGGTTTGTCTAAGCCTCCTGCAGTTGACGATGTGGACCTCAAGAGAGATCTTGCCTTCTCGGCGCTGTAATTCACTTGGGCATTTGCTTGTCTAGTTCATAAGCATATAGCAAGCATGACAAACCTTCACTGCAAGTGGTGTTGTTTGATGTTTTAATGGCTTGTTCCTTGCGCAACAGCTTCCAACGCTGAGATCCTCGTGACCAAGACCTTTGAACAAATTTAATACAGCCATTCTCTCTGCCTCATCGTTTTAATTTCAAGCGCCTAAAGCTCATTATTGTTCTGATATCAGCATAACATAAGGTGATCTTTTTTTTGTATGACCTGCCTGTCCTCTTCACGTGACTATATACATCCCAAAAGAATTGAAGCCGTTCTTCAAGCTGACAATTTGAAATGTCCTCATATTATCCTCTTCTGTACCTCCATCTATTTCCTAAATTGGCTCTCTGTAGATACACGCATTTATTAAGCTAGAGAATTTAGTCCGTCCTCAAGAGCAGAATCTTGCATCATTTTCACATCCACAGCCTGACTACTGGCATGGTAGTTTCCCATATCAAATGTCAACCTATGCCTCACAAGAATATGCTTTAACTCGCACCTTGTGTTGCATGGTTTTCTATGAGATGCACCACATTCCAGTCAATTTCATGTGTAGAGTTGTGTAAAGGTCCAAGATGCGTGCGAACGACAAAAGTACAATATATGGCAACGACCAGCCGCCTCGTGAAACCCCAACGACTTTCTTTAAAGCTTTCTCAAGCCCTCATTCCCGTACATTCTGTCATCTATACATCTCTCCAGGAATTATTTCTAAGCTTACATGTGTATATAATGGGACCTCCATCATGTACGGCTGAAGGGGGTACTTGTACATATTTCTACCACCGATTACATGCGCTAGACAGTGCCAATCTATTATTAACTTGTTGCTTCTTCTTTAGAGAGTTTGTTCTCATCTACTTCTAACCCATATTCCGTTACCAACTCAGTACGGAGCGGGAAATCCTTCTCAAACAAGCACAGACACCAAGCAAAGCCCGAAAACGCAATACAGATTGCGAATATGCGCTGGATGGCCAGACGGTAAACAGCACGAACCTCCGCCTGGACTATCGGTGAAAAGCTTTTGATGAGAGCTGCGGACGCGAATTGATATGCGCCACCACCCGCCAAGAGCTTGCAGGCCATAGGGTCAGAGATAGCGCCTGCGGCTATTAGGGAGTCAACACGGTTGGAAAAGATAGCAGCCGGGATAGCAACTCCCCAGACCCCACCGAGTGTGCGAATAAAGTTCCACGTCCCTGTTGCAGCGGCCTGGTCAGCCTCAGATACAGGGGCTTGGAAAGCCAGTAGCTGGGTATTGAGGAGGAGTCCACCGCCAATCGGACCAACAAAGTCGAAGCCAGCCCACTCGCCCACAGGAGTCGTTTCGTCTAGGAGCGTGAACAGTCCTAAGCCAATGGTGAAAAGGGCGAATCCGAGTAAATGAATAATCTTGTATTTGCCCCAACGAACGACGGCGACGGCAGCAGCAGCAGCACTGGGGACACCAAGTAATGAGATTGGTATTAAATTGATGCCCGCACGGGTCGGAGAAAGTAGCTGCACAGCTTGGTAGTAGACTGGCAAGAAGAAAATAACCCAGTACAAAATAACGTTGAAAAGAAAGGTATTAATGGCAGTGATGACAGACGTGCGGTTTGCAAATAAACGCGGAGCCATAACTGGTTCCAAGGGCGCAAGGCGACTAGCCTCGAATATTCCAAAAAGCACAAACGCAGAAAAACCTATGAGCAAAGGTACAAGTGTCTTCCATGAGGACCATGAGTATCGCGTACCGGCATAAGTAAGCGCGACGAGCATCGAAACGGAGCCACCCATCAAAATACCATTGCCCACCACATCTATGCGTTTCAGCTGGTTTTTCCATGATGTATCTTTTTTGTGTTTGACGCGCAAGAAAATTATCATTATAAGCAGCGAGACACCCCCGACAGGTAGATTGATGTAGAAGACCCAACGCCAGGAAGTATGCTGGACAATGAGGCCGCCGATTAAGGCGCCCATCGTAGAACCGATACTGTAAATAAGAAGTATAATGGCAATGTAGTTGCCTCGATAGCGTAATGGTACCATGTCTGACACAATTGTGTCTGTGTAATCATAGCATGTTAGCTCTACGTCTTCCAAGACCAGCAGCCGGAAATACGCACCGAATGCCAACAATATACCTCCTGACCCCATCCCTTGTACGGCACGGCCGGTAATCAGCATTCGACCGCTGCTGGAACCGCCACAGATGCCGCTACCGAGTGTGTAGATAGCTATTACAAACAAAGTGAGCCAGCGTCGGCCGAAGATGTTTGCGAACTGGCTTAACAAGGGCTGAAAGGCAGCGCTAGAAAGCCAAAACGCATTTGTCATCCATATCCAGTTGCCACCAAGGGGAA
The DNA here is from genome assembly GCA_007821545.1 of Lachnellula subtilissima. Classification (NCBI taxonomy): domain Eukaryota; kingdom Fungi; phylum Ascomycota; class Leotiomycetes; order Helotiales; family Lachnaceae; genus Lachnellula; species Lachnellula subtilissima. The sequence goes on from QGMJ01000394.1 coordinate 5,931, forward strand.
TATCAGCAAGTATTGCAGGCGCTGCCGTAGTTATCACGGAGTTCTCGAGAGCGGCCAACCACATCGTGATGCCAAGTCCCACGATGATGGCCCAGAAGCTAAAGCTGCGCTGAACAGCTTTGAAATCCAACTGAACATCTGGTATTCCTCGGCTATCATCTCTTGATAGTACTCCTGCTTCGTTCGCGGGAGTGTGAACTATAGGGTCTTCTGTCTGCTTCGTAGCCATAGCGTTAAAAATGTATCAAGCTCTCTGGAGACAAATTTGACAGTAAGTCGTAGGTAGGCCTTTATTTTGTTTGACGAAGAGCAAGACAGGCACAGCGCGAAGAAACTGGGACATACACGAAACGGGCCACATAGCATACATACAGCCCCCCACGAACGTGACAGCTCTATGGTTACACGACGATTCGGATTCGGATGCGGATTCGGGGATGTTTTCCCCAAAGCGGTACCGACAATGTTCGGAGCCGGCTAATTCCGTATTAAGAGCAATGCCATGTGAGACAAGCGGCAATTCATAAATACAGCACATAAGGTAGCTTACACTTAGACGAAGTCTGTCTAGTCTAGGATTACCGCAAGTAAACAACTATGGGTATGTCATCACTCCCGAGCTCTCAGCGAGGCATTGTGCAAGATGCAACAGGGAAACTACAGCTCGTTGACGGCATTCCTTTACCAAAACTGCTAGCAGGAACTGTGATTGTCCGGGTAGCCGCTGTGGCATTGAATCCAAGCGACTACAAGATGCATGCAGCATTTCCCATGCCGGGGGCTGTTGTTGGAAACGACTTTGCTGGAACAATTGTCGCAGTCGCCGAGGGTACTACCACCGACCTAAAACCTGGTGACTTGGTGTGCGGGGCCGTAAACAGCTACAATCGAGAAGCGCCTGAAGATGGCGCGTTTGCGGAATTCGTACGCATCCCCGTTGAGATTCTGTGTCGTATGACAGAGGTCGATATTCCTATTGAGAAAGCCGCCACACTCGGCACCGCACTGGCAACGTGCTCACTAGCCCTCTGGGCAACCGACGCGCTCAATATTCCAAGTACACCGGATACCCCGAGCCTCCAGGTAGAGCCTATTCCTGTTCTTGTTTACGGGGGCAGCAGTGCCAGCGGGACCATGGCCATCCAGCTCTTGCGGCTTTCGGGCCTCGATCCTATCGCCACATGCTCTCCGCACAATTTCGAACTTGTCCGCTCATACGGCGCCTCTGCTGTCTTCGACTACACCGACACGAACACATCAGTAGCCATAAAAGCGCACACTCGAGGGCGTTTGAAGTATGTGCTGGATTGCATCTCGGACGAACAGAGCGTTAGGTGCTGCTACGGCGCGATAGCGCGCACAGGGGGGCGGTACACTTCACTTGAGCTTGTGCCTGATGAGCTTTTGGCTACAAGGCGCGCAGTACAAGCATCCTTTGTAATGGCGTTTGAGGTTTTAGGACAAGAGATCAAGCTGCCAGGTGGGTATGGAAAGCCAGCTGACCCTGGAAAACGCGAACTTAGCATCCGATGCTTTGCTATATACCAGAGGTTGCTAAATGAGGGGAAACTGAGGACACACCCAACGCAACTTCTAGAAGCCGGATTAGAAAGTGTCTTGAATGGCTTGGCACTTCTTAAATCTGGCACAATTTCTGGGAAGAAACTGATTGTATCTTTATAATGAAAGATGGCCAAAGGTTGACACATTTTTCAAATTAGCATGTTCCCACTCACAGTGTTTTACAGTCCCTTCTTAGTGTCGGGATATGTAGTCACATGACACTAGCGTCGATGACTAAGCGATGCAGAGGCATAACCTCTTCGCCTTGTCATCCACACTTAGCTAAGACAATACAAATGCAATACACAGAATCAGGTCTCATGAGATACTAGCTAGTGGGAGTGACCACCATTGCTTGATACGATACCTATGATACCAACACTAAGCGTCAGTCGCGTACAAGCATCACGACAATACACGGTCTAAGGAAAGCCTACTGCTCATGTCTGTGTTGTGGTAACACACCATACAACTATGTTTGGTCTGAGCCCAGGACTCCCGTCCGTTAAAAGAAGAAGTATTAACTTATAACATAATGCTAACACATTTCGAGATGGGCGAGGTAACCGTAGAGAGTCCCTGATTTACAGGGCATTTAGCGACCGACGCCCCTGTAATACGTAATGCGTGCCTGGTAGTGCTTATGCTTAATAGTCGGTTCGTCTTCCTTCGCTCGCTTTGTATTTAGATGATGACTATTGAGTTGTCCATTAAAGCATTTGAATTATTATATACTTATACTTTTCAATGCACATTGATCTTCACTCCTTCTCTACTCGTGGTAACGCCATCCATCCTTTTCTAGCTGCAAAGTTTTGAAGCATTGCGACCATCGTCGGCTGCATACCCAGCTCTCCAGCTTTTTTTGCCCATTCGACAATATCCATCTCTTCGATCTTCTCCCCGATTGTGCTTGTTCCTTGATGTTTGGTTTCGTCTTCTTCTATCATCCAGCTTCGCAAATTATCAAGGGGGAGATCTTTGCCGCCAATATGGTGAAGGAACATCACCCCTTTCCTTTTTCCATCTCCTTGTCCGTCCCAATCTAGCGTATCTATCACCCCCTTCACAACTTCCGTCAGAGCCACCACATCAAATGCGCCGCTCACACTCTGCGCATCCCCAATAATAGGCACAGCGCGCATCATAGATCCGTAACGACGCATGTTCTCAAAAAGCTCAAACTCCGACGAATTGTCGTTGCCCCAGCCGTCCCGTGCAATTGCGCTTGGTCGATGAATTACCACTGGCCACTCCGGATATCGTAATTTCAGATGCTCCAAGAAAACCTCACTCGCCCATTTTGTTGCAACGTAGCCATGGGCTATTTTGCCGATATCAGATGAAGATCCTAATGACGGCGGGGGGTAGCCAGAAACAGAAACCGGGTGCAAAACAAACCTCTCGCCTTCCTGCTTTATTTGGCTTTGGTCGTGCGGATTAATGTTTCGATGAATTGTGCGTTCCTCTCCGCCTGTACCATTAAGAGTTGCGGTGGTAACCATGTTTCCCACTGCTACCGTGCTTATATAGTGAAATGGCACTCTGGTCCCACCGCTATAAGTCGTACTCGTCTCGACAAGCTCCTTAGTCGACTGCAAATTCACCGTACGGAGTGAACTATAAGTCTTGAGGTATGACATGTCAGCACCGTTATGTATGATAACGTTGGCCTCGTTGAATATAAGGGATGCGTCCTTCTCTGTGAGGCCTAGTCGTGGGAGGCCCAGATCACCCTCGTGCAACGTGATTTTTTCGAGTGCCATGATTTCATGCCTAGCCTGTGGATTTCTCACTCCAATGCAATGAACATGTTTTACACCAGGGTCAGCGATCAGGGCGTTGACAAGAGCCCTTCCCAACTGGCCGGTCCCCCCTGTTAGGACAACGACTTTTGAACGAGTCTTTGGTAGTGCTTGTGATGGCAGCAGATTTTGCAGGGAGGAAGGTAACGATGTCTCTTCATCCCAGTCTATCATGTTCACCTCTTGTCTCTGGTCATGATCAATCCGGTGAGCCATCGCGCCCAGGGTGCTAGACTCGAACATACGAATCAAGGGTATCTCGACATTCAATACCTCCCTAATACGCGCCTGTAGACTGAGAAGAAGCAGTGAGGTACCGCCTACATGAAATAAATCTGTCTCGGCTGTGATGTGTCCTTGTAAATGGAAGCGTTGTAAAGGAAGGATTTGCTCCCAGATGTTTCTTAGACTTTCCTCTGTGTCTGTTAAGGGGGAATGGCCCTCCCCCTGCAAGATAATATTCTCTAACGATTCCGGATTTCCGTCCGGCAAAGGAAGCTCAGCAACTGCTCGGCGATCTAGTTTAGCTGAGCTTGTTGTGGGAATTTGATCCAGGGTTATAATGGCGGAAGGACACATGTACTGTGGAAGCTTCTGGATAAGTTTGGCTTGGATAGTGCTGATTTGTTGTTCTCTGAGAACTTTTGACACGGATTGCATGAATTGATCGTCAAAAGTCACATGGGCAACAAGGAATGCCGGTTTTCCCTGGGAAGAATGCCGGATAGACGTTACAGCCATGTTCAGTGCACCACCGCTTGCCTCCATAATGGCATGTTCCACTTCGGCAAGATCGATACGCAAGCCTCGCAATTTGACTTGGGTGTCGCCCGAGATACGACCTTCTATAAGGAGCTTTCCATCTTTTTGCCATCTACCAAGATCGCCAGTCCGATGGAGAGTGTTCCAGCCTCTTGCTGTGTCGTCGGGTGTGGCAAAAAGATCCGGCACGAATTTAGCCTTTGTAAGCTCTGAATTGTTGAGATAGCCTGATCCGACACCCGCACCGCCGATATAGACTTCCCCCTGGACACCAACCGGAACTAGGCTCATTTGCTCGTCCACCACGTACGTAGAGTAATTTGGTAATGGGACGCCAACTGTAATAAACTTTGTCGATTCGTCCAAAGGCACTTGCGCATAAGTGGCAGCGAGCGAAGTTTCGGTAGGCCCGTAGAGGTTGAAAAGTCTTAAATTCGCATTCTCTAGTGAACAAAATTGCTTTTTGAGTGATATATGTAAGGGTTCGCCTATACAAAAAGCTGTTCTCCACGCAAAGGCACTACGAAGCCTTCGGTTGGCATAGTGAATCCAAGTCGAGTACTCTGACGGCGTAGCACATGTAAAGGTAACGCCATTGCTTGTTATGATATCGTTGATGGCCTGGGCATCGCCACGCTGTTTTCGTGGGACTAGAACTAAACTTCCTCCAAAGCAAAGTGCAGTCAAAACTTGTATGAGAGAGAGATCGAAGGTTGGCGTCGTTTGCTGAAGCACCACCTCAGAGCCAAGCTTATAGATATGAGTGATAGGCTCAATCCAGTTGCGAAGACCTTGATGTTTGACTAGAATCCCTTTTGGCGTCCCTGAGGATCCGCTCGTGTACAAAATAGCGGCATCATCATTTGCAGTCGCAGAAATTGGGACTGATTTATTCTGTCCGCTGAAATTCATCTTGGAAATATTAATTATATGAATCTCTGGTCGATCGAGTTTTCTCGCATGCTGCTCATTGCTCTCATCTACAAGCAAGACAAGTGGCTGGCTGTTCTGCACTACTGCGGCCAGACGAGCCCATGGTGAACCTAAATCCAGGGGCTGGTAGATGGCTCCAATTCTCATAATTCCAAGAAGAGAGGAGAGCCAGCCAGAGCTTGGCTCCTGCAACACTGCAATGGGTGACTTTGGAGGAACGTGGAGTGCTTGCAGTGCGACAGCAATAGCGTTGGCGTGCGCTGTTATGTCTGCATAAGTGCTTGTTATATTGCCATGTCTTACTGCCGCATGGTATGGCTGTATCTGGGCAATCTCGTCTATCTTGTGAACAATAGTCATCGGCCATTGAGAAGTCAAAGTTGGGCCTAAAGTGTTAAGGTTAGATGCAAAGTTCCACGATTCAAGATTAGTGCGGTACTGACCTCGACTAAGCTTGATCATCGCTTGGGTCTCCGCGGGCTCATGCAAACCAGCCTCGTCTATCAACAATGTAGGATCTGTAACAAATGCGTTTATCAAGCGCTCATAACTCGTGGATAGCCGCTGTACTTCAGCGGGACTGTATAGATCTTTGCGCACAAGAAGCATTTGTGTACACTCGCCGTCCACGTAGTCCACCATCTCAAGGGTGACATCGTAGCCCATTTTAGCAAGTCCAATCTCGACGGAATGAAGCTTCAAGTCATCCCCCCAGTCTGTTGTCTCGCGTAACCCTTGCCTGTAGTTCACAAAGCACTGGAATAGAGATGGATAAGAGGGTGATCGTGACACTTTTAGTCTAGAGTACAAGTTAGTAAGAAGGACAAGAAGGTGACTTAAGCCTATTGAGCGAGGGTTTTCCTTTGGGAAAACTAAAAGGTACTTCAAGGATTGTGTAATTACAGCCGAGAAGAGACATCCTATATTCAAGGCAAAAAAGAATCGTAATCTATCACAAATCATAGGCCATCAAAAAATGAAATACTTAACAGGAAAAGAAACGTAATTCCAGCCCTTCTGTCAAAATCGCTATCATCTTGCCTTGCAAAGTAAATAAGCCTTTCTAGGGTGTTCTAGCCCTTAGGCCTATAAGAGTCCAAAAATGACACGCACATTCACAAGCAATGAAAAGTGGCAGAGACAGTGGAGAAAACGAGGGGCAGAAGGTCTTACTCATGAAGAAGTACCTGAAATGGTATTTTCGAGTGAGCGAGCGCAGAATATGTCTTATCACGAGTATTTTGCAAGAGATGCGCAAATTGCGAGACTCGTTTAGTGCGGAAACGCAAGGGTAGAAAGTTGACGAAGGGGCCTATGATATCCACCATTTCGTCCTCTGTCCGATTTGCGTCACCGATACCAATAACAACATCGTCAGCGGTACCCATTCTTGAATAGCGTAGCAGCAGTATTCGGAAGGCGGTAAGGTAGAAATGGAAGGGTGTCGCCCTGTAACGTCGACAGATAATTTGTATTTGTTCTCTCGTCTTGGGACTGATGCTGAAAACAGCTCGTTCATTCTCATATGATTTCAGAACAGGCCGAGAGGTAGCTTTTGAAAGAGTCAAAATGGGCAGCGGCGGCGGAAGTGTAGCAAATTCGGACCTCCAAAAATTAAGGTCACCCTGCAACTTGCCTGCCGCATAATCAGAATGCTGTTTTTCCGAATAATCGGAGAATTGCCGAGTAATAAGGGTCTTGTTGTCGTTAGGATGGGTATAGAGATGCTGGATCCCTCTTAGCAGGGTTTGGAAGGATATCCCATCTGCAATCAACGGGTGTAAGGCAGCGACGAAGTAATGCTCCTCCGGCGAGCGCGAGAGAAGGCTTATGCGCACCGTTTGGCCTCGCGCGATGTCAAACACGTGATGGTCCTTGTATGAAGCTACAACAGCATGAACTTCTTTTTCTTCTTTAATTTGTCCGAGTTCTAAATGCAAAACACTGCTGTTCATGATACCTTGTATTGGTTGGCCATCTTGCTCGATAATGCACGTTCTGAGAGCCTCGTGTTGCTGGCTCAACGAACGAATTGCATTTTGGAAATCCGCAATGCGTATTTTACCGGTAATTCGAGCCCACGCAGTGTGATTAAGACTGCTTTTATCTTCCAAGAAATACCACACGAACCAGAACATCTCTTGGCTGAAAGACAATCTGAAGGACTTTTGAATTGCAGAGGGTAGAGGTTTGGGTGATTCATCAACTGATTTCACGCCAGATTCCACGGATGAAATGGAAGAATTGCTTGAGATAACAGTGGGATCTTTGCTCGTCTCTGGCCTTTCGGTTGTTTCTTGAGAAGTGGACAGATCATGAACTTCAACTAGCGATTCTATTCCCTCGCCATTTTGCAAATTCGGCACCAGTCTTTCTGGTATGTTCTCGGTTGCAAAAGCGACAAGGTCGCTAATCGGGACACCACTGAGTATCTTTAGAATTGGGATATTCACCTCGAGAGTCTTCATGAACCAGCCACGGATTTCAACCGCCAAAAGCGAGTCTATTCCCATTTCATCAAGTCGCATTTTAGCTAGAGTGGCTATCGCAACTTTAGTGGGATCCAGCTGGAAAAGTATGCAGATCTTTGGAAACAAAGCATGCTGAATAATGCTATGGACTTGGATTTGATTGGTGGCTTGTGCAAGTTGCGTCCTTAATGGAACCGCGGATTGGTTATCCCTAGCGAGTGGCGTGAGCCCCTCGGAGTTTTGAATGAAATGGCTCATTAGAGGCTCGGTTGCCCATACCGGTTGGTCATCATCATGCGGGTTGATCCTTTTGGAGCCACTAAAGAGTTCAATTGTGCTCGAGGATGAGCCAGGCCTGCCTGCTTTCACGGCCTCAGCAAAGAGTTGATAGAAGTCTCGTTGGGATATGGGGACTAGTGCCGATGATCGCATGGAGACCTTCGTAAAAAGTTTCCTATCCAGCTGGGAGGTATATCCAACTCCAAAGATTGCACCAATATGAATAATGGAAGCCGCTAGTCCCTTTTGTCGGCGTTGTTCTGCCAGACTGCACATAAACATATTGGCTGCTGAGTAGTTGGCTTGACCTGGTCTCCCAAGGACTGAGACCACCGAAGAAAAGAATACAAAGAAGTCCAGTGTATTTTCTTGGAAAAGGTTGTCCAAATTCATACTGCCTTCCACTTTGGGCGCCGTGGTCTTCAACAGTGTGTGCAATGTCAGATCACGAAATGGTGTATCGTCCAGGACCACTAGGACAAGAAATCCCTTGTTAGTGCGTAAAGTCAAGAAAACGGAGAAATTCGAATGAATTCGTACTTACTTGCACCTTGAGTAACTCCTGCAATTTGGGGCATACTAGCACATATCTCAGCATGTAGGGACACGACCTCGTCTTTGGAAGTGATATCACTATTCGAGAAATTTGATCAGCATGCCTCAACGTAAATAAACTGATATGAGCGTTTGAAGACAACTAACCATGCAGATATTTTGATAACAGCCCCTTGATCTCGCATTTCTTCAACCCAACGTGGGTCAATACTCGGCCTCCGACTTGAAATCACGAAGTACTTGGCACCATGCCGTACCATCCACTCGCAAAGGGAGAGACCAAGGCCCCCACTCAGTCCAGCAAGCCAGTACGTCTTGTGTGCTGTGAAGGTAATCTGAGTATCAATCGGTCGAATTAGGGCAGGTATATGGGGATTCCCAGTCCAATCGATGACTAAATTTGGTGGATGATGGCTGTCGGCTTCTGCAAGAGAAGCTGCTGGGATGACCGGCAAGGTGTTATATTTCATGCCCCAAGTTTCTGTAAGAGTGTAACAAGCACGAGTCACAGCTTTTTGTAGGTTCTCATGAATACCATTTATGCGGGAGCGGGGAGGAGCCCAAGCCTTTGGTGTGAATAAGACTCCAAGATCAACTCGTCGGCAGTGAGGGGGCAGTTGGGCCCGAATTTGGTTCCCAATGTCGGTCGGTCCTGCGAGATCGACAAATGTGGAGATCCCTGGATGGAGGAGGCGAGATACTAACCGAGTAGGGGCAGAATGATGGATATGGAACCATTTGGAATCCTCGGGCGCTACGCCGGGTGGCCTAGTTGTTGCAAAGTTGACTTGCACCCCGATTTTCTGCGCCTCTTTCGCTAGAATAACCATGAATTCGGGTCCTGGTTCATAAACTAGGACACTGTCACCCTTAGACAAGCTTCTCAGTGTGAACAAAGTTATTAGGTGATGAATAACAAGAGACAAGAGCACTGCCTCAGAACCAGGCTGCACGTCAAGTTGAACAGAGATGTTTTCCGAGTCCCACACAATAGACGAGTGATTCGTTGATAGGGCTATAACTTGATCGCTTGAAATACGGTTCTTTCCTAGTATGACAAACATATAGCCAAACTCAGCAACACGGAGGGCCGCGAGGAGCGAATGCGTGACCTCAATCCTTCTGATCTCCGCATTGTTGAGGTCTACGGGCTCCGGTTCTTGCCTCAATTCGTATCCCGAGGTGTTATCAGAGGATGCCACGCGGATATTTTGGGCGTGAAAATTGAACTGAGCCATTAGAGATCGCTTTGACGAGTTGTACCGATCGTTCATGGATTTGTTGACAACGAGACGAGGTATCATAAACCGGGCATGTTTATTTAGCACCAGCTCAGATTCAGCCGAAACGCGAGTGCTGTCTTGCTGTCGCCACAAATTTTCTGCTTGGAATCTTAAGAGAGCCTCAGCCAAGGTAAAGGTATCAATGTTGCGGGTTTCTTCAATATCCAGAATCTGATAGCTGAGAGTTGGAACCTCGCGTACAACCGAGCGCATCAGACCGACCATCATGTTTGCGTAAGGGTTCTCTACACGACGTCCTCTTGTCACCCATAAAAGCGTCTTCACTGTCATTAACATATCTTTCAGAGCATCCCATTGAGCGGTATCAAGGTTCTGGAAGACTGGGCTATCGAGATCCACAAGACTCAAGATGGCCGTATCAGGTGATATACCAATACCAGGAAGATCAAGTAATGTTCGAGCTGTTCGAATGCTAGCACAGTACCGATGCACTAGGTTCTGGGTCTGCTCTACCAGTTTACTTGTCTCCAAGCTATTTCCGCCTAGTATGACAAGGTTATTGATAAGTTTTCCGGGGCTGAGTGGGTCGAAAGTTGCCGAGGAGAGCGGATGACGGAGGAAATTAATTTTGTCATCCATTGCTTGAGACGTAAAGACCGTAAAATGTGTAAAACAATTTTGCTCTGATAGTTCTGCAGTAGTAGAATCGCAGCCCGAGAATCCGGTTTTTCGAAGCAAAGCATCCCATTCCACAAGACCTAAGGCCGGTGAGATGGCTGACCCATGATCCACACTGAGCCACGAGCTAGGAGAAAGACCAAAGGTAAGTCCGTAGACTGCGGATTTCGTTGGGAGAAGCTCTAGTGGAATAAGATAGCCTCCAGGTTTAAGTAAGCGCCGAACATTACGCAATGTCTCGGCGAGGACAGGTGTTGCATGCAGAACAAGTGGTGCAATAATTAAATCATACGAATGCTCTCGAAAGCCCTGCGTAACAGGATCCTGGCCAATATCTAAGGTCCCAAATACCATCTTTCGAAGATGTGGCTCAGCCCAGGGTTTTTCCGAATCCAGGCAGCTTGGTGAAATATTGGTGCGTGTATACGAGCAGAACGTGGAGCCGATTTCAGTTAAGACGGCCTTGGTTGTGGCCCCTGCTCCAGTCCCAATCTCCAGAATGTCCATATGGGGATGCCGATGTACAATTTGCTTTAGAATCCGCGCCAAATATGTGTTGTACAACCCCGGTCCATAGGCATTGGTGTATAAGCTTGCCATGTTCTTATACCTTATTTCCGCTTCAGTTTCCGGTCTCTTATCCCTTACAATACCAATTATGCTTTCGCCGACCCCGCGAAGAAGTTGCATGTCGATGCTTTGGGTAAAGGGCTCACATAATAAGTTCAATAGCTCGTAGGTGTCATATTCCCACTCTCGACACCAGTATGGTACTTTTTGTGTCTGAGAATAAGAAAAGGCTTGAGATGCAAAGTTAAAGAAGTGGGTGTAAGGCCCCTGAATCCGAGAGTGGTGATGACTAGGTATCTCCGTTTCGAGGGTACGCAAATAAAAACACGCCATACGCTCAAGATGACGAGCGAGCTCTTGTTGTTCCGACGTGAATATTTCATCGCGGGTTATCAGTTGGGCATCTGGTGACGCGACATCCCAAAGAACGGTCGCGAACGGCTCCTTATCGTCTTGAGCTGTGGCACGGGACAGTGGGACACATTCAAGCTTTTGAACCTGCATTATAGCATTATCCAAATCGACATCATTGGAGTAGACATCAGTATCTCCAAACATGGCCTTGGTGTCAGGGTTATGTGAAGCGTGAAATGGCAGCGGCTCTCCCTTGGCCATCTCGCGTGCGCATAAAAATGGATTCACACTCACGCGCTGAATTTTGTCGGGGACGTGAATGGTCCACAGCTGACCGTCTCCTGGAAATGAGTATGCTAGAAGGACGCTTTGAAAAGCTGCATCCAGGATAGCGGGGTGGACAAGCAGTGTTGATGGTTCGAGGTTGTTGAGGACTCCTATGGCGGCTCCAAGTTTTCTTTCTATCTTGTCCAAGGCGACAAACGGACCATCCCACTGATAGTCGAGGGATTTTGACTCCGTGTAGAAATCGTCCGCGCGAACGTTGATGAGGTTCGGTGGTTTGAGCAGTTTTATCGGTAAGGCATCGGTACAAGGTTCGCCAATGGAGATATGCACAACACCATGAGACATGAGACTCAGTAAGCCGTCACCCTTGCTATCCGCAGCATAGTATTTGAATTGAGCTTCCACGATATTTGAGTCCAGGTTTAAGATCTCTGCCATGGAAACAATAATTTCAACGCCTGATTCATCTTGGTTGAAAACAAGCGCTTTTCCGAAATCCATATCAACGATTTCAATCAATGAAGCCGAAATGCCCTTATGTTTACAGATAGCCATAGCTGCTTCAAGGGCCGTGACAACATATCCTGCAGCAGGGAATACAATTTGATCTTGTAGTCGATGCCCCAGAAGCCACGGGATCTCAGTCGGGCGCAAGACATGGCGCCAACGCATTTCTTGGTCAGTGCTATCCGGGTTCAAGTGGCCCAAAAGCTCATGTACAGGCCCAGGACGTACGCGGACCGCTTTGGCGTATCTTGACTCGTTCCAATAGTCATTTTTATGGTCCCAAGCATACGTCGGAAGCCCTTTAACCAATTTGCATGGGCAGTCTTGTGAAAGAAACTTCTCGTAATTTTGCAGGTCTACGGCGTTCTTGCCCAAATGACTCCACATGAAACCTAGCCCATCAGCAACCGACTCCACGGCGGATACACCACGTTTGAACAGACTCGTGTGCAGAATCGCTTGTCCTGATGACTCCTGTATATTTTGAAGGGTGGGTCCTTTAAGAGCAGGGTGAGGTCCAATTTCAAGTGCTAGGTCGAAAGGACCTTTTGACATATGAGCGCTATTAATGGCCTGTTGGAACAGAACCGTCTGGCACATGTTAATGTCCCAATATGCCCCTTTGAGGATCTCACGCTTGTCCAGCAGCATTTCTTCCCCTCCAAAGACGCTTGAGAACCAGGGGCACCTCTTTCCGTCATTCGTTTGTATTCCCGAGGAAATAAGTGACTTGCAGTATGGAGCAGAGCAAGCAGACATGTGGTGGGAATGGTACGCTTTATCGACCTTGAGAATTCTCGCGAACTTCTTCTCGTCATTGAATAAAACATTCAATTCTTCAATAGCATCGCGGTCTCCTGACATCGTGAGGCTAGCTGAGGAGTTAATAGCTGCAATCCGAACTCTACCCTTGAACTCCGGGGCTTCGCACAACTCTTGTGCGTCTTCAAATGTAGTCCCGACCGCTATCATGGCTCCAGACTTTTCGTTCCAAGACGCAAGTTTTGAGTGAAGACCACGATAATAAGCAATGCAAATAGCATCTCCAGCAGATATGAAATTTGCTGCATATGCAGCAGCAATCTCACCAGATGAGTGTCCAACGACAGCCGCGAATTCGATGCGTGCAGCCCTCAACAGATCGATTTGAAGAATTTGGACTGCTGTACACAAGGGTTGCGAAAGCGTAGCCTCGTCAATGCGAGATGACGGCAATCCTTTCTGTAACTCTTCAATAAGAGACCAGGACGGACGATCGTCTACAGGCAGTTGAGATAAGCGTTCCTCTAGACGTTCCACGATACGCCTCGCGACTACAGAACCTGTGATCAACTCGGAACCCATACCAGCCCATTGTGCGCCCTGACCAGTGAAGATGCCGAGAACACGAAATTCCTCAGGAGAAGATGGTCTATGCCGCAATGCTCGGACCATAGATGGCTGGTCGGTATCATCTTGTCCAGCTTGTATTTTGGCGTCAAGCTTAGTGCAAAGATCATTGAGAGTAAGCGCTGAAACGGCTGTAGTTACCTGGAAGCACGTGCGCCTCCTATATAAAGTGTAGGCAAGGTCCCGCAGACAGATGTTAGATAAATCGTCACGTCGCAGATAGTGGCATAACTTTTCAAGATAAGCAACAAGAGATGCCTCCGAGGATGCGGAAAGGACAAATGGTGCGTATCCAATGACTGTCCTATTGGTTGGCGCCGAATCGATCGGCGGGATGTAGCTCTCAAGAATAGCATGGACATTGGCGCCGCCAAATCCGAAGCTAGTACAGACATGATCAGAATATAGTCTTCAGGGGAACACAAAATAACATTTTCAGAGCAGATCGTTGTTATAACACGCCTGGAAATAAAGCTAGAGGGGCATGAAATAGAATAGATAGGATCTGACCCTAGAAGAGAAGAAAATTAATATACCGACTTACCTATTAACGCTTGCCCGGCGTGGATTACCAGGCAAAACAGCTGGCCATGGCATTGCGACAGTCGAAACCTTCAAGTTGGCATAAAATGGCTTGATACGTGGATTGAGTCGGTTGAATAAAAGATTAGGAGGGATTATAGCGTTTTGCAGGGCCAATGCTGACTTTAGGATTCCGGCAAGTCCAGCTGTCCCTTCAGTGTGGCCAAGGACAGATTTGATGCTACCAACTAATAGTTCATTTGAATCTGCTTGGATCTCGATCCCATCCGGGAAGAAGGCAGAGCTGATGGCTTCGGCCTCCGCTGCATCGCCCGCATGCGTCCCGGTCCCATGACATTCAAAGAACTGCGGTCGATGAGCTGGATTGGTTTGATCAAGCCCAATTCTAGCGTAGCAGTCACGAATCAGCTGTGATTGCGCGGCATGATTCGGCCTAACTAGTGTTAGAGAAGATAGTTCGGCGAGAAAGGTGATTGCTCTTTCTTTTTCTCACTTACATAGTAATTCCTTGTGTCTTGCCATCCTGGGCGAATCCAGTTTCCCGAACAATGCACTCAATGTCGTCGCCATCTTCTATTGCAGCACTGAGTGTTTTCAGCACAATAGCCGCAATTCCCTCCCCTCGGGCATAGCCATTGGCATCGGCGTCCCACATGCGCGAGTGTCCATCAGGGGAAAGCATATTGAGAGAACTCAAAGAAATAAAACACCTTGGATCAAGGAGAAGGTTAGCACCGGTGGCGATGGCCACTCGGGATTGACCCAAGCGCAACTGCTGGATAGCGTGATGTAAAGCAACAAGGCTTGAGCTACATGCCGTGTCGATAGTCATTGATGGACCATGCCAGTCAAAGAAATACGAAATCCTATTAGAGATCATAGCTCGTGAAGTACCAGTGGCATGGTAGTTGCCCTCAGAGTCGTCGGTGTCACGCGTCATGATCAGATCATAATCTGCCACCATCTGACCAGTGTAGATAGCTGTATCGGATCCCCGAAGAGCGTCGATTGTCAAACCGGCTGATTCCAACGCTTCGTATACAGTTTCGAGAAGGAGACGGCATTGTGGGTCAAGGGCATTCGCCTCAGCACCGTTCATGCCAAAAAAAGAAGCATCAAAGCGCCGGTGAACCCCCTCCTCCGCGAGAAAGTAGGCTTTTTTGACGTTCATATGGCCATGATATTGGGCATTCTGGTGGTAAAAGCCTTCCGCGCTGAATCTTTCAAGCGGAATGGGTTTGGCGAGCTGACTTGGACTGTGGATGAGCTCCCAGAGCTTGGAGGGTGAGTCCACATGGCCCGGAAATCGACACCCCGAGCCAATGATGGCAATGGGGACAGCGTTGTTACTCATAGTATAGTACGCTATGGCAACAGCAAAAGTGATTTGCTAAATTGGAATATGATAGTGGTGAAATGAATAATGAACAATGGCTAAATGTAGATACTGTAGGCGGGTGTGAGAAAGAAAACTCGAAGAATCTCGGCGGGGTTTTGAAGGAGTCTACCGTGTGCCTTGATGGCCGTTACTCGTTCATACAAGAGACACTGATTTTACAATATGTATTGCATTGCCATCCCAACTTATTACTACCTAGTAACTCACCTAGAGGGTAGTACAACTACCTTATGACTAGACATTGGCAGAATACCTACGAAGGCGATCGACTTCCGAATTCTCGGCGTCGTCGGACTGGCCCTGCATGATCATGTCCGAAGCGAGCCGCTTTGATAGTGGCAGAGCGTACACGAGAATGAGGCTGAGACCTATGCCGATACGCCAATGGCTGGAAATTCCCCATCTACTCAACTGGAAGGTAGCATAATATGCAAGGCATTGCAAGCCACACAAATACTAAGTGGTATTACATGTAAGCATGGAGTCCTAGAAGCGAACTTTCTAACTAGAAGAGCAAGTGATACGAATATTCCCAGGCATCAAAGGGGCGAGGTACAGACAGGTAGGATGTGGTTTGGTGGTTGCAAGATGCAGCAAGCAAGAGCCAGTCGATGTGGACGTTGAGTTGAAGATCGGCTATTTTCACGCTAATGCAAATGTTCCAGGCTAAGGTACCCCTTATGGGCCCACATCAAAATCCGGACACACTGTGAGGCTCGTGGGGAGGGAGGGGATAGAGGGTTAGTGTGGTGGGGTCTTTTGTGCTGTTTACTACAGGTAAGGGGAGGTAGTCAGGACCAGGTACCTAAAAATGATTGATAATACAAAACGCTACCGTGAAGTTTTATGCTATTTTTATGAATGTTTTATTTTGTGGAGTTAGTGTATCGTATAAATTGCGATAGTGCTCTACACCCTAAACTATAGCCCCCTCTTTGATATTACCTCAGGTCTAGACCTATCTATCATTTGTATAATACTCATAAGCCTAGGGTCTTTAATATTAATCCCTATAAGGTAGAAGTTTCAGCTACATACCTAAGGAATAGCTTATTACCCCTAGAAGACTACTAGGGATATATTCAAGAGGCAGTATATTCACGGGTTCGAAATTGATAGCAGAGAAGCATAATAAAAAAATAACATAAATCCTGGCTTGGATTTCGGGAGGTGGGGCACGGATTTCGTTCAAGGATGGAATGACGGACGGATGGATGGATACACTGCATGAAAGAGGTCGCACAGTATATTAAATGCAGATCATAACCTCGATTGATGCATTATGGCGGACTATTTTTGTCTCAGATATGACCAGTTTCTTTAGTACAGCACGAGGTAGGTATTTTCATATCAATGCCAACTGAAGAAGCATGCACAATTGTGTCTGTCTCTTCGACAGTCTACCTTAAAACCTACTTTCATGTCTAGCGATCATATTTTTGCTTCCACGCCAGGAGTTTCGGTACGCCGATCTGCCTGTGATCGCTGTCGAGGACAGAAGCTTCGCTGCATCCGAGAACGGCCTGAGCAAGAGCGTTGTGACCGATGCTCGCGAGTAGATGCTCCTTGTGTTATAAGTCCTCTGTATCGCTTACTAAGGCACTCTTTCGCGGATGATATTGATGAAGATGTCAATACTACATCTACTGTGCGAAAACGACCGCGACCCAATGGGCATAGCGACATACAAGTATCGTTACCAGCAGTCTCATCAGTGGATGTCTGGTCTTCGTCGGCAGAACTATGGACAGAAAATGTCGTCTGGGAGTCTGACATTGACCGTGGAGAATCCATTTTCAACAACACAAACTTCACGTGCTTCACACCTCTAGCCAACATCGTTACCTCAGACTCTTCGACAGCAACGCATATTAAAGATTCGTCTACGTCTTCACACGTATTGTCACCATTATCAGCTCAACAGTCTGTCTCAGCTGAGTGCGCTGAGAGAATTGAAAGTCATGAATCTCGACGGGACTTTGTCCCTGAACCCACAGCTACCACGCCAGCTCGGTTCACTCTTGAAAACAGTATCAATTATAAGCAGATGACGAAGACTTGCACGGAAGAGTACACACATTGCCTATCCAGTATCAATGCGCACCTGAGTCGCATCAGCCAAAGCGCTTTGACAGCCACTCTCGAGGATCTTCTTACACCTTCTATCGAATCTAATCGTTGCAAGGCACCCAACCCGACATCTGATGTGGTGAAGTACACTTACGCATTTCTTCAAGTGTTAAAGGCTTTGAAAGATCAGCATTTGGTTTCCATAGCCCAGTCGCCATCAGGCATGACCCCTTCTATTGAAAGCAGCTCTTCAACTTGGCTAGATCATAGGTACATGTCGAAGATTCATCTTAAGTTTTGCCGACTACTGACAACTGACCCACCAGTAGTTTCGATCCGGCAACTTCACTTCTCGTGTTGACGTGTTATCTTAATCTGCTACGAGCTTATGTGCTGCTGTTTGAGAGTATTTGCTCTTTTCTAAACGGCATTGCAGACAGCGAGGAACCTTACATTCAACCAGTCCCTGGGCTCTCGTTCGGCTATTTATCACTTGGTATGTCGCCAATAACATTTGTCCGTCTAATAAATCCACATTCTATGTCTATGTAAAATCTATCGCTAATTGATGCAACTCTTGCTCCTAGATTCCGGCAGTCTACAAATGACCTTGTTCATCCAGCTTGTCATGAGTTATTTCCAGGAGGTGGAATCGTTGTTAGGCCTTCCGTCTGAGTACCGGGTGGATCACCATACGAAGGCTAACGGCGGCCTATTGAGCCAAGGTGGTATTCTGGGGGTTATCAAGGTCATGATTGAGAAGGAAGAGCTCAGACAGTCAGCGAATGGCTGTGCAGGCGGAATTAAGATTCTTCGCAGAAGTACAAAGAGGGCAAGAGAGCTACTAAGAGATAATATAACACTTTAAAAACTCTCCAATATGACTGTTATATCTTACATACCGATGAAGTGTCTTGTTAATCTGTCTACTAGCTTGCTGTATTTTTATTAATAGGTAAATCTCACCGTAGAGCTGGAAGCTTCTTTAGGACTCCATGGTGACCCACTGCGTCTGGGGAGCACTTAGGATGCATTATAGCCTACTGCAGCCCGGATTTAGAGTGCTTGGGGTCAACTGATCATTTTTACGACGAAGTCGTAAAATTGCGGAGGGATGATTGCGTCCAACCGCAGCCGCTGAGTACCGCATATCCTCGGCGACTGATGAAAATCTATTTTGGGCTTTTTTTTACTTATAGAAGGAGTAGATCGGTAATCTAGTGGGTTAGCTAGGGTTGTAGGCTCTCACGGCACAGAACCTGCTTTTGACAGCACACACCGAGAGTTCAATCCGGACATGCTGCAGTGGTGTGGGTGTACAACCATGCTACTCAGTTGCTTGCGGTATCATAGGTATGTAAGATTCATAATATTATCCGGTATCCTTCCAAATGCTTGTCGCAGGTCTCTCTGGATATATATTTTCTCCCCTGGCCATCATTCGCCCCTTATTATCCGTCTGGGAACTTTCAACATGGCTTTCAACGTTTTCAACGATTCGATACAAGGTGCCTACTTTGTCGTTTTAATTTGCTTCGCTGTTATCTCTATTATTGCAATTTTGCTTCGCTTCGTCTCTACGAGGCTGACACATCGAAAGCCCGCACTGGAAGACTGGTTTGCCTTGGCTGCGGTAGTTGTCTTTCTTGTACGTATCGGAGTTACGCTTCATGGTAAGTCAAACACAATGATTCGACATGCCATGGTCTTCATTTTCTTTTTTCTTACCTTTTTTTCTTCTTTTCTTTGCATTTTTTTATATACGTCAGACTGATTATCTTCCAGGCCTCAAAGTTATAAATGGCCGTGGTTTTGAACTGGCGCTCGATAAGGGAGCTTACGAAGAGGCATTCAAGGTATGCTTAAATTAGCTGGTCCTTGCAACTAAGTGAAAGCGTGCTCATTGCTCTAGGTGATATTTGTAGCCGATCTTATTACTGCGCTAGATCAGACCTTGGCCAAATTCAGCATTATGGCCTTATACTATCGCATATTTGGAGTGAACCGCAATTACGTCTTCTTGATTTGGTTTCTCGGTGTCTTTCAGGGAGCTGTATACATCACTCTGTTCTTTTTAACATTTTTTCAATGCAAGCCCGTGCAGAAGGTCTGGCAATGGTGGACACCTGGGAAGTGTATACCTTATACGACTATCCTTGTTTCTCTGGAACCGTTGAATTCTATTGTCGATTTTGCACTGGTTATTCTGGCCATATTTATGCTCCGAACTTTACAAATACCGTCGAGCACAAAATGGAAATTGCGATTACTTTTCGGCCTTGGAAGCTTGTATGTACCCGGACCCCAGTTTCCCTACTATATATTCGGCCTTTTGATTATGATTTAACCACTAACGCAAAAGATAGGGCAGGTATATTCGGTTTCATCAAGATGGGTATAGCCTACTCTCCGAATGTAGCATGTAAGTAATCTCAGATTTTGACCGCGATTTGTCTTTAGTCTCAGGAGACTATGTTCCTAATGGTACAGCACTTTAGTTGTTAACGTTTTCCGGGAAACTAGATAGTACTGGATCTCTTGGAGTATGGGGAGCAGTACAGTCCCTCGCTGGAATCGTGTGCTGCTGCGCCGCGGTTTACAAGCCTTTGCTACCGCAAACAGGGATCTGGAGCCGTCTTACGTCGAAAATGAGCAACTTAAGTCACAGCCTCCGAGGCCATCAAACATCTGGAAGTGTGGAGCATAGCGAAAGGGGGCATGGCGTTGATAGTAGCCAGCGTAGCCAGAGGTGGCTTCGCCTCGACAACTCTACGAGTAAAGGAATCGCTTGGGCCGAGCCTCACTCTGTGAACGAACCTTCTTACAGCGTCGAGAATATCTATCCCCTAGACTCTATACAAATCAACAGAAGTATCGACATTGGCTGAAACAAGGGCAAGGAATTCGCAGTCTTCTAGTTTATAAATTGTATTGTTGTTCGTCTAAATACCAAGTCGTACAAATTCTTTTACGAAGAAAATAAACTTTAAGATAATACAGTTTTTCGTTCTGTTTCTCACATGGTTGCTCTTATTCTCCGGTAATGTATCAACTAATGCAATTACGCAGCATTTTATAATTAGACTTAGGTGACTAAAATGAAACATCTCACTCTGTTGATAAAAGTCGGGACTAAGTATTACCATGGTACCACATAAATCTCATGCAGAGTGAAGGCAGAGGAAAGAGGCATCATCAGTTTTAGAACGATGTGCTTCGGAAGAGTATTGCAGAGGACATTCTTGAGCGAAGTGTTACAGACTAGGTTATTGCTACAGAGGATGGTGTAGTGCAGTGGAAGCGAGTTATAGAGGCAGTGCGATGCATGAGGAGTATGCTGCATTACAAGGCTGGTGATAGGTAGATAGCTCAGTGGGATCGGCCGCCCAGGCGAGGAGTGTCTGCCTGCACAAAAAGTGTGCGAGTCGCACACGAGAAGTCTGCCACACAGGAAAATTTTGCTGCAAGAGAAAGCGGGCTATAGAAGGTGTGCAGTGTTCAAGGGAGGCAGTGCAGCCCCTGCTAGTAGTCATTAGCCGTAGGCCTTATAGCCTCGGGCCGATCCAATGATTATCAGACTGCTGCATCCTACCTTCTGTCGACCTGTCGTATATGTCCTGCGCTGTGCCAGCCTGGCACTTTTGCCAAGAGCAGTATTGACCAATAGAATCAGTACATTTTCGCGAATTCACCCCCTTTTTCCGCCCCTCTTCGACCACCCGCCAAACTTAACTGGTCTTTTCACTCCTACGGGCCTATGCTTCTTTCCAGGGATATGCTAATTCAGAGGATCTGAAAGAGCAGTGGGCCAGATCTTAAACCTCGTAAAAGTTCGCTTCCTAGAGACAGTAGTGGTTTTACTAGCGCAGTCCTGAAATCAAGCTATAATCTCGTCCACAGCTATATCTATGCTAGGCTTCCACATTTATAAGTTTGTTTCCTAGATGTTTCTACTAAGGTAGTTGATCTATATATATATAGATTATCAGCTATATATAACAAGAAGTGGCAGAGCTAATTACCCTGGCATAAAGACCCTTGATTTCTAGCGGTTCACACCTATACCGCATATGCAGTTACTACCTGTCTCCAGACATATAATTAGTAATAAGGCTACGACGGTGCATCGGTTCCACCGCATAAAGCAATCGCCAAATTAATAGTACTTTACATTTCTATGCAGCTACTCCGAGATCCGGAATATAGCCTAATATAAATCAGCTTCGGACTCCGAGTCCGAAGCTAAAAAATACATATTTTTTCCCCAATTTAAATTATAGAAACATATATTAAATCGATACTAAATATACGAATATCTAATTATAGTAATCATATGAAGGATCTATAACACTTCTAGAAATATAATGGCAAATATAACTCATACGACCCGGTGCGACAAAGGTAAATTTATTACTTGTCAGGCGAAGGCTCGACTTTTTTAGGTTGGGGCATGGACCTCCAAGTCAAAAAAGTGAGTTTATTTCAGCGAGTAAGACCGGAAAATATAGATGCCGAGATTGGTGTCACCAGGTGTCATGTTTTGGAATGAACACGTGAGACACCTGCGCGTTGCGACATGCTTTCAGGATTCCTTTATCATCATCGCCCACTTCGATACAGCCTCACCTCACATAATAAGGTCTCTCGAACTGTGTTAATAACACCAATTTCAAGTCGCGAGAATTTGGAATTCTGGCCCGCAAGCTCCCAACGATCGCGAGGCTAGGCTAAGGCTACCCACCCTGACGTTAGGCCTACTGACTCTGGAGGCTACAAGAGCGCCAGTAAAGATGGCTTTGCAACATGTCTTATTCTCTAAGGAAATTACGAACACACAATTGATTGCAACTGTCATTTTTGGGATCGTATGGCATACCCGTCCCTAAGCCTAACAATAGCAGAGATCTAATTCCGTTTGCAGGTCTCCGTCTATGCAGCAACCATATGTGTATACCGTTTATACTTCCATCCTCTCTCTAGGTTTCCTGGGCCTCGAATAGCCGCCGTCTCGAATACTTGGTACGCTTATCACTGGTAAGTCTTGTTGACAAAAAAGTCCTCTCGCTCTCTTCTTTCCTTTCTTTCCAGCTAACCTTCTCCCCACTTGAGTTGAATGATAAACTGACAAGATCTCCAGGCTTTCAGGGCGATACCCATGGGCTATTGAGAGCATCCTGAAGAAATATGGAGACGTTGTACGTATCGCACCCAATGAACTCGTTTTCATCACTCCACAAGCCACCATGGACATATACTCTCCCCACAAAAAGAGTCTCGAGGTGTTTGTTAAGACTGACTTCCAAAACCGTGGTAAAAATCTTGGCGGTATTATCTGGGAAGAGAACCCAGCTCGACATCGCCAAACGGCGAAGAAACTCGCCCCCGCCTTCAGCAGCCGCTCAATCAAGGCCATGGAGCCTGTGGTGCATGAGTACATCGACTTCTTCCTGGCAAGAATGGAGGAACTAGGTGCGACTTCCAATGAAATCGAGCTTGTCGACTGGATGAATTGGCTGGCTATGGATATGTCTGCAGACTTAGCATGGAATGAGAAGATGCATGAGATGAGAGACAGTCAGTGAAAGCATCGTTTTCCCTATTTCGACATAGAGAGACTAACCTTCGTGGTATCATAGTGAAAAGCTCCGAATATCTTGATGTTATGCTTGCGTTCAACTCGTTTGCTACCGTTATACAGGTGTTCAAGCGTTTCCCTCTCCTTCACCCGCTCATGTACTTTTGTGCACCCATAACCAAGATTCTAGCATTCTTGAGAATGGAGGAGAACACTCGCGTGGGCGTACGTCGAAGAATTGCCCAGAGAGGTAGCATAGAGCATGTGGATTATTTCGAACACGTCCTGCCTGCTGACAGCCCGCTCCCAACGGATCTGGAGGAGTTTACTCATCTAGGTGCCGTGGCGTTGCAGGTCACGTTCGCTGGGTTTGGGCCGATGTCAGACTGGTTCTATGGTACCATTTGTTTCATACTTCAGTATCCTGAATGCTACATACTCTTGGCCGAAGAGATCAGGAACAAGTTCAATTCCTACAATGACATCACGCCAGGCGCCTTGGCAACCCTCCCATATTTGCATGCTTGTTTAGAAGAGACGCTGCGCATGTTTCCAAGCAACAATACCGGGCTGCCTCGATACAGCCCAGGTGCTATGGTTGATGGCCAATATATTCCAAAGGGGGTAAGTCTATCACATCGTCCCGGCGTATTCTTTTCTATTACCACCAAAGGTGACGCCGGCAAGGTGATCAGTATCTAACTTTTTCTGAATAGACCCACGTCCAGACCAGCGTTTTCGCTCTCGCCCGAAGCTCGCGGTACTTCGCTGACCCTATGCATTACCGACCGCAACGCTGGCTCCCCTCAAGCCACCATCTATACGATCCCAAATTCGTGAACGATGATCGCAAAGGATTATTTCCCTTTAATCTAGGGCCCAGAGTTTGCATGGGTAAGGAAATGGCGTGGATTCAGGGGAAGCTCTTTATGGCCAAGTTGCTATGGACTTTTGATTTTCTCTTGGCCCCTGGACAGCATGTGGATTTGGAGGGGCCTTTGCTTCATTATGGGTTTTTAATCAAGCCTAAGCTTAAGGTAAAGTTTGAAAAGGTTTCTAGGGAAAAGATTTGAGGTTTTGACAAAATATATCAATTCACGATTTGATAAAGGTTGAGATAATTAGAATGTGATATTAAATCCAAGTCTATCTTCAACTCCCTATTTTATATATCCAGTCTTATAAAAGATAGCTATAGAGCAGATAGATATTAAGTAGAAAAGATAGAAAGGAGAAGACAAATATATATAAAGATTCTACTATTAGTTTTTCTATACTAGAGAATAATAATAATAAGATTTAAATAATCT
>QGMJ01000395.1:0-30222 GCA_007821545.1 Lachnellula subtilissima
GAAGAAGGCATTATTTTGTGCCAAGATCTAGATCTGGGTCTGGGTCTGGGGTTGGCTAAGGTCCATACACCGAGGTTCAGAGCCAGACATGGGAAGGGATATGAGGGCACAGAGATAGGACAGGACGTGAGAGGTGGACATGATAATCTGGGGAGAGTGGAGTCGAGTCGAGCATACAGTAGTGCTGTTGTACTGTACCTTCGTACAGTGGCATGGCAGCGTCTATTAAAATTTGGAGACGAGTATTGGTGGCGTCAGTTCCCTGCGAGCCGTTGGGCTGATGCTGGTGCTGATGCTGGTGCTGGTGCTCATTTTGGGGGCCCTAGAGGGGTGGGAGACATGCATGAGTATGTATGGCATGGCATGGCATGGCATGGCATGGCATGGCTTGGGAGGAAGAATATGGGAACCTGCTGATTGTGCTTTGCTTTGCAAGAACTTCTTTGAATCGATCATGGGCTTTCTGGGGTGGATGTGCAGGAACCAGGACCCTTACTGTAATAAGATCCGAATCTGAATCTGGAATCGTCTGAGCGTTCTGAGACATCAGGTTGAGCCGCCGCCGCCGCCACCACCACACCACCCATGTCTTGACAATCTCGACAAGGACAGGGCAGTCGGGGCATTCTCCAGCGTTGCATCTGCCAGCAGCGCGTCGGCATTATAGATACAGCGCCTCGGGAGCGGAAGCCGCAGCGAGTGTGCCCCCAGACTCCAGAGTCTTCTCCATCAAAGAGATGTCATGGTGCATAGGTATTGTTGCATTGCCTTGCCGCAAGTATTTCAATTTCTACAGTACTCGTACAGTACCATACAGATGCGTGAGGGTCTGTAACTTACCGTACGCTGTGCTGTTTGTGCTGTGTCGTACCTCAATACAGTCCGGGTTTAAAATCACAAGTCGCCAGGGCTGAAAGCCATCTTTCACTTTTTGCTTTGTTTTCAGTAGCGCGACACGTCTTCTTTATCATTTCCCATGTGGTTGCCATGTGCTTTGTACGCCGCCGGCTATCTACGGTACACTAGGATCATTCGAGGCTCGACGCATATTTTCTGCTATATTTGTTCTTTTTTTGCTTTTGCAGAGTGCTGAATTTCCTTCATTTTCTTCACTAGCATCATTTTGCTTCAAGTAAGGTCATTACATCCTGCACACAAGGGGGCCGTCCACTTTGCCATCTCGGGTCCTAGTCAACTCTCTCCAAACCAGCCGAGTCTAGCACTAGCATAGGTGCATCAATAATGCCTCTGGTCATTGATCATTTCTACCGAGCTTCTTTGACCTACACAGTCTACTTTCCGCTACGTACCGGTTTACATTGGAAGAAGACAATAAATTTTTTGGCAATGTTACTCCTAGTCGGATGTCATTGCGGCCTTCTAACCGTATCGATGGACCGAGATTGAAGTTTCTCGGACCCTAGGTGGTCGGCTACGTGCTAGCCGCTCTAGGATGCCTCGAAGGTAGTACTTCGTACGTATGATTAGCGATTTTTGACAATTTGGGCGTATACGGAGATGTACTCCATATGAATAGCGAGTGCTGTGTTATTACCCGGGATCGAGACGAGCTAGAGGGTCCTGCAGAAAATCATGCAAGTGTATCCTGGGGGCAGGGCTCGAGAGGAGGTTCAAAACACTCGCGAACGCCTCAAAAAAGAAAAACCCCCTCCAGCATTGGTACAGCGAGAAGAAGAGTGCCTGGAAGCCTCTTCAGTAAGTATATTATCTGCCGACCTCATTTTACAGTGCACACGCCTTATTACTTTAAACAGCTTCATTTAATTTTCGAACTTCAGACGTGTCATCTGAGTCTTCGTTGTCATCCTTCTTCTCCACTGATCTTCCCAAGCAGTCTACATGCATGCAAGGCCACATTGCGAGATCCGTTCTTCGTATCCTCCATCAAGCTCTCTGCGGTGCATCAGACCATGATTTTCTGTGTACCATGATGAGCACGGGGATTATTTCGAAGCAGATTCGAAGCCGACGGGAAAGAGAAATGTCAAACTTGAGCTCGGACCACCTGCTCGCGCAACTCCACCTCCTGCCCATGCTCCTGCATATTTGAACATCCACACCACATCCTCAAAGATCTCCCAAGCGCCATATTTCATCCGAACTGTCTGCCAAATCGCTTCCGGCTATACTATTCCCCGCTCGGGATTTTAAAGCTCTAACAGCAGGTAGGTACGGAATATAGACGAGGGCCAGGAGCGGTTTTGCAAGCAATACATACCTGCTGTGACTGCCAGCTCTCTTAAGATCTCGGATGCAAGCTTTGCGCCACTTCACTACTCCAGAATCAGGGCGGGACGATGCATGGTCCAGAGTCATACACACGAGAAAAACACATGGCAAAAAAATCCGTCAAAATACTTTCTTTTGCAATTGGGACTTCCCGAGAGTTCTCGACGAGTCTGGGAAGCCACAAATGATCTCCGTTGCAGCTCTGGTAACGTCGCACAGCGTGCGAACGCCAAGGCACGTGGAATCCATATCTCTGGAGAAACATATCATTCCTTTGCAGTAACCTTTCCTGTAAAGCTTAACATTGCATAGGAGATGCTGCATACAGCACTGAGTGCTCATCCTGGAGATACTGCAGGTGCGTGGCCTCAATCCAACCAATGTCTGCAGCCCGTTCATTTTGAACCGCTCGGGTCAAAACTTCCCCGATACTCATTGCGCATGATGATATTATTGACTAGCGGCACAATTTGACGAACAACTGTAGTATCAAGATATCATATTACTAAATCTAATATAAGTCGCTATGCAGAAGTAAAGGCTGCCATGATCAGCAAATAAAGAAATATTGATGTCTCAGACTGCCGGCATGTCACATTGCGTCAATCACAACTCAAGCGTCCCTCTTCAAACGAATATTACTAGGATCTCGCTCCCTTAGTCTAGATCGTAGCCAGGGTATTTGACAACCGCCGAATAGCACGGAGAATTTCCCTGCGCAAGCTGTAAGCGAGATATTTGGACTCACACATAGCCCTTTTGTCTTCAAGTCTCTTGGATTCGTCTCAGCTGAACTTTTCAGGTGATGTGCGCCTATTTCAAGAATGTATCCTGACACCAAGAGTCTAAGACTTTGAAAACAAGCGAGAATTGAAAATGGCGTGAGTTTTGTCATATGCCTGTTCCACAAGAGGCCAGACCATTTTCAACCTTGTTCCATTCGGCACCCGAGTCCCACGCACTTATTTCCCTCAAAACTTCAATATCTCAACTTTATGGATAAAGCAATTTTCATTCTCTGCCTCTCGCCACGTTTTCGGCCCAATTGCGTACCGCGAGGATATTTGCGGGTTTGAAGCCCAACGCCAAAACTTAAGGAAGCAGAATTATTGAGACAGTGAAGCCACAAAGACGAAGTTCGGTTACGCTTAGAATTCTGGCATTAAAAAATCTCCAGACAATTCTATATCAACGTCTACACGAATGCTTGGGATGATCCATTGGCTTTCAAGTGCACCTATCGTATGGTCAAGCCAACCATTATTGGTCAGAATAAGGTTTCTTGTGGAAAAATGATAACCCAATATCACCGAAAGCCATGAAGAGTGAGGACTAGCTGCAAAGTAAAGACTCATCACTCGAGTCATTAAGCAGTTATATTGTCTAGTATCATCATGGAAGCTGAGGACTACAGGAACACTGCTTTCAACCCTAACGAATCACTATTTCCTTTGTCGAGTTCAAATATCCTGCTACACCAGTCTGTCATGATGGGTGGATTAGAACTCGCATTGATATGCCTACTTTTCAATGCTGACTGTATGAAGTTTCACCTGTAAGCTGCGAACGCTTTATAAGCAGTGTTATTGAATTGCGTCCAATCCGCCATTCCAAATTGCAAATCAACTTTTTTTTACAAAACCCATGGCATAGCCCCGCTACTCGTATCGGTAGCAGATCTTGAATTTGAGATGTGAGATACCAGAGTGTCAACCTAGCAATTTTTGTTTGATCCTCTGTATCTTGCTCCTAGACTCCTAGTCATATTATCAAACGTCTCTTTCCATACGAACTGTTGATTCCTTGATGACGATGCTGACTTGAATGCAAAGTGACCCCGTGGGATGACACGGAAAGGGCCGCACGATCCCGCAACCCCCCTTGGACTATATCGCATTTGGCATAGCGGGCTGAAAGGTATATGAGCTACTATAAGTTTCCGGGATCAGTTGATTACGAGCTTAGTTCTAAAGGAACTTCACAATAGTACGTCTCTAATTCTCCAAATCTGTCCTCTGCCGTTCGTAAGTCTCATATAATCGCTAGGTGGGTATAGTCCGATCGATTCTATTGCCATATTTCGAGAGGTATTCCGTACATGTCAACAAACCGCAAGTGCTATATAGCTAAGCGCGCCATGCACTGACAGCCCCCCAGAAAACCTTGTTACCGCCCCGATCTCTCAAAGG
The DNA here is from genome assembly GCA_007821545.1 of Lachnellula subtilissima. Classification (NCBI taxonomy): domain Eukaryota; kingdom Fungi; phylum Ascomycota; class Leotiomycetes; order Helotiales; family Lachnaceae; genus Lachnellula; species Lachnellula subtilissima. The sequence goes on from QGMJ01000395.1 coordinate 4,440, forward strand.
TCGAAGGACAGGCGGCCGTGCCCTGGCTTTAGACAAGGGCCCCTGTGTTTAACAAGAGAACCATGTAACTGATGATGCTTGGTGCTCTAGCGACTCTAACACGGCGGTGGGAAATTTATCTCCGTCATCTCATCACGCATTCCTAAGTCTACTAATCTGAGTAATCTTACGTGTTACATGTGGATTAATAACACGCATACAGGACGCCGTTCTGTAAGCGCCGCTTCGCGTTCCGGATTGCCTTTTCCGAAAGCCCTGGCACTGTATTTAATTTCCGACTGGCGAGGCAGGCATTGTATCACGAACCTAGTCATCGACGATGTTCGTTGCGAACCGAATTTGCTTGCTTTCTCGCAGCGATCCAGGTAGATCTTATACCCCGATACCTTCCTCTACTGTGCGTCCAGATACCCTATATCGCATGAATTATGCATGCGAGAATTATATAAGAGGGAACTGTATCGATGCTCTCTCATCATCACGCGGTGAGCCGCGTCCATACTACTTACAGTAGCAGCAAGAATCCCGACAAATTCTTCACAAAACGGGAAATCATACAAAGTGTGTATGGACTTTAGAATTAAATCATGGCCGCCATATGCGTTCGCTGGAGTGTTATTTCAATAGGTCCTTTTTGGCGCTTCACTTTACTGCTAGCCGCTTCTTCTTTAGGACTGAGTGCGGACTATCCATCAGGGATATAAATGAAGATACTGCACAGAGTACCGTTCGATGCTTCAATGGCATGAAAGCGGGGATTTCTGTGGTTCCCCGGGGTGGACGAAATCGGTGTGCCTCTTTTGTGCGTCTGCAAGGCAAGTCATATGATTACCGTTCTTATATTGAGCATCTGCATTTGACAAGTTCTTGGCTCCCATCACTCGAGAAGAGGATTTTCATAATCATATTTCTATTCTAATCCTTCTTGCGCTCATATTCCAAGAGAAGAAAACGGGGGGGGGGGGGGGGATATTAATGTATTTTCTGAAATTGGCTGATGTGGCAGAGCTAGCCCGAAAGGCTGCTGGCTTACTGGAGCCTGGTAAGAAAGTCCATCTCCACGAGAGAAGGTGGTCCAGAATTCTTTCTTCTGGATGAGTAAATGGCCAGTGCATCATGGGCAGGACTCCTAGCTCTTTCCCAACAGCGATTGGCGAAAAACAGACCATACGCCGGGCCAAACAGAATCTTCATCCTGGTTCTATTTGCTCCTCGATTCGTCTGAAAATGGTTCCATTCCTTTCTGAAAACCTTCTTCTAGATATCAGAGCTCAGAGCCAGGTACATTCCCCGCAATGAAACGTATATCTCAGTAGTGATATTCATATAGTGTGAAATCATCCAAACACGTTATCTAGATTCCCCTGCCAAGTCGCCCACTTGGACATACGAAAAGATATTACTCTGCATATAATCAAGCGCTTTGACTGTAATACCTCAACCGTACAACATATCTGAATCTTTTGGGGTGATAATAGCGGTTAGCTCAATGCTATGCGCTCGGTGTTCCCCCCAAAATCAGAAAAGACCATAGTAGAACTTCAACGTAAGATAATGTGTTTAGACTGAGCAACTATGCTCAAGACACTGAAGGCCCCAAAGCCAACTGGCCATTCTGGACGGCGGCAAGTATCTGGTCCACACCTCCTTTTCAGCAGAACAACGTGTCTGACCAGTGATGTGAAGTGAAGTAAGTACCCTAGAAGCTCTCCACACAGAATTGCATCTAATAAGATATAATGGAGGTATAATAACCAAAAATTGAGTATTATATTGGTGGGAATCCAACAGGGGTGGAGACAAATGGCTCGCTCGCGTCCAAGAAATTGTAAAATCGGCACGCTGGCCGTTGAAATGCAGCAGTGTGGCTGGTTGGTGGCAAGGCAGTAATTTCCTCTGGAGACTTGAAAATTGTCTCGATTGACAGAAGTGGATCCAACGGCTAGTACATATAGAGCATTTGCATTTGCTTTTGTGTTCTGACTTGAAGCAATACTTGAAGTGATTGCCTCCGCTGAAATTTTGAATCATCGGACGATACCTCGCTTCCTACGCCAGCCGTTAACACAAATTCCCCAGGATCGTTGAAGTAGGCTTCTGAAGTTCTAGATTAGGTATCGAAGCTTTGGGGGAAAGCATATTTTCCCTGTCCTTTTCCTTATATCCGCCGCCAGAGTGTTATCTGAACCGCCATGAAACCATTCCTCTGTTCCTCTTCCTCTTCCTCTTCCACCCTTTTCATCCGCCATTAACGTTGTTGTTCTCACCATACACTAACAGCCTAGTCACTCTTTACGCCACTTATTCCAAGAAAATCGAATTGCGGATAACATGCCAATAGATTCTTCAAAACCCCTCCCAACGAAACCCCTCCTCTCGCACCCCGTCGCAAAGTCTCTCGCCACCTCTGACCACCAGACCAAGTCGTCCATATCAAAATCTCGAAGACATAAAACCACGAGACCACACTTTCAAAGTCACTGCCTGCGAAACAAACCAGAAAGATACAACTGTTTTTGTCGGCGCCTTCAACTCCTCCTCGACAATGAATACGATATGGTACCACAACACAATACATAATACATAATACATAGCAAGAGCGGGGATAACACCGAGAAAGAATGGAACAGAGGTAATCGTATCATCGTAGCAATGTGGAAAACAAAGCCTTAAAAGTATTAAAAAAGGACGAACAAAAGATACAAAAAAGACGGTCATCATTGGACTTCTTTCGCATTGGTGAACAAAAGTATTGAGCCCTTGGCCTTATCCTCCTTGCCGAAGGCACCCCCGAACCAATGTCTGTGCATATGTTTGCGCCCCAATGCATGTATGGTTTTATTTGTTGGAAGCTTTTGCTTATTTGAAGTTATACATATTCAATATTTCAGACGGCAACATCTGTTGCCGAAGAAGCCCCTTGGCTTACACCGCAACCAGTGAGCGGACTTATATACATTTCTACAGTAGAGTCTACGCAAAGTCATGCTTCATGAAACACTATCCGAAAAGGGTTGAAACCGTTATGGTTTGTCATTTCTCGCTACTATATGCTGTCCATAGGCTATGGACTATACACCTTTCCTATCTCTGGATGAGGGATGATGTTGAAACGCTACGTGTTGAAGAGGGTAGCACTTTTGTTTATCCGTTTTATTAGTTCGTGGCAGGTAGTTCATGCATGTCCACTCTGTATTGTTCTTCATCCTTCCGTACATTTTGTCTAAATACCATACACAAGTTGAGCATTGCTTCAAGCTTCACTTGCGCGCCACAAGCCGTTTTGTGTGACCGCCTGGGAAGTCTTACGGGCTAAGTGCTCGGACGATTGCACAACAAGATAAAATAGTTTCTGGGAAGATCTCAGGAGACATGGTTTTGGACAAGACTACGATCGTATAGTAGTCAGCAGCTTCCTTTACAACTATACGCCTCTGGCTCTTCAATTGTCCATCCCACTTGCAATATCACTAACAAGGTTACCGGGTATGTACGCAGAGGGTGAAATGTGTGCGAATGATCGAGCTTTATCCTCGAGGTTACACACGAAAACCCTCATTTAAGAACCCCTATGTTAGGTATCAAGACTATATATCAGTATACTTGATATAATTTCATGCTTTCATAAATAAACTGATTACAGAATCCGATTTTCTGAGAGGGGAGCTGCGCTCCTATATATGCGACCACGATCACGATAGGGCTCATAGCGCTAGCGCCCCCATTTCCCGTGTTTGCCTCGTCCGAACTGACCATGACCACGACCACGGCTATTTCACGTAGCCATGGCTAGTCATCTGCACCTGCAGAAATGCCAATTACCATAATAGCAATGAAGTATTTCATTATTCAAACTTGGTTTCCTCGATGTCCTATCCCGAGCAGTTTTCCGATTTGCGGCTAAAGCAAGCGGTCATGCCACATATTACTGTAGGACGCGTGCACGAGAATTGCGCGACACTACCTTGGAATTGACTTCAAGCTTGTGTGAGTATTATTTGGAGCTTGAAAGTGATTGATGTATGTATCTAGAATTCAGGTACTATCTATCCAAGGGACATGTCGCAGATTCAAGGTGGATGTTGGGGGAAGTGTCTGCAAGCAAGTAGTTGAATGCAAGCAATTGCACTTGCGCATGTTTTGGCAGTAGGGTTTGTTTTTTGGAGCATGCGAAACTGCAAATATAGTGGAAGGCAATATGCGGTACTATACGAGAATGTATAATAAAGGGCCAGTAAGCAGAGTAAGGCCAAGCGCCTAAAGTCGACAACAGCGACACTTTTATCTCACGAGAAAGTCTCTTAACAGCACGTGGAGAGTCTATAGGGAGTACTTCATAATATCTTGCAAAAAGGGAATCATCCATTTATGTCGGAAAGCAATGCAAAAGTGCTGCTCATATCATGCACATACCAGCACACCGCCCAAAAAAAAAAAAAAAGGCAATCTGATGCATGCATATCATATTGTCACAAAAATACCAACGCCATGTCCTATGCATCTGTAGCCAGTTTCCATTAGGCAAAGTACGATTTCCATAATACGCCCTCCAAGTCCTCTAGTTGCTCCGATGTGAAATACTGCGACAAGTTAGTTTAGTGAAAAGACATGTGGGAAAACAGAAACAAACCTTCTGGTCAGTGACCCAAGTGTCCTGTCTCGTCTTCTTGAAGTCCGCCAAGATAGTCTTGACAGTCTTACCAATCGCGCCGGCATCATTTGCCGCCCTACTCGCCAACATCGCCAAGATCTCCGGCATCCATTCTGGAGGCGGTGTCGCGTACGGGAACGCATTGACCAGCGCACCAAGCCCGAGGACAGCAGCGTGCCGACGGATGACTTGCTGATTACTGTTGATTGGCGTACTTACACCAGTCTTCTTCTTCGGCATCGGGTTCTTCCTCAGGGCCTCAGTGAACTTGGTGGTGAGCGAGGAGAGAATGTTGTCGCGGAGCGCGATGGGTGAGCAGCGGATCATGCCAGCTAAGGTAGTGGAAGCGCCCATTCGGACCTCGTGCTGCGTGTCCTCCAGCATATCTGCGACGGCGTCGAAGAGTGCTTGCTGTTGCGCAGGCTTGATGAGGAAGATGCGGCGGAAGTAAATGACTTGCATGTTGATCAAAGTACGGAGACGCTGATGCCATGAGGTGGATACCTTGCCAATACGGATGAGAGCTGAGATGAACTCTCCATCCTCGCCGGCGCGGAAAGGAATGTTTGGGAGGTGGCGGTACACTTGATATGCTAGACGCTGAAGTTCTGGATCTTCCTTCACGTCCATCATATGGAGAAGTTGTTCCATGAAGACATCTGGGAAGAACGGAATGAGCTGCGTGCACTCATAGGATTGCAATGTGGTATCTAGCCACAGCAATACAGTCTTCCCCCCTGAGGTGTAGGACGATGGAGTCTGCTGCCCAGGAGTTCGTTCTCCACGCCATACCTCGAGTCTGCTGAACACTTCTTTGAGGGTCGTCGAGAATTCCTCAGTTGGCGTATAAGGTTTAATACCGATTGAAGAAGATGCCTTGTTAGCCTCCAGAAGTGTAGTAACGTCTGTGAAAGCCTCATAGTATCGTGTACGATAGAGTCCTGCGATGGTCCGACCAATCGCTTCTCTCACAGCTTTGTACGGATGATCAATATGAGCAAGGAAGTCTTCCAGAATAGGTTTATCGAAACGGAAGTGCCACCCAGCGTCCTGAATTGCGAATTCAAGTAGCTGGACTTTGGAACTTTCTTTGAACGCTGCATTCGATGACATATCAAGTCGGAACGAGACAAGCTTGTCATATATTTCTCGGGACTGTCGAGGATCCTTTCCTCCGATAACCATATGAAGACAAGTCATCCAATAGGTGATATTTTCCGGGGTCATCCCTTCCTCAAAAACATTCAGCATTTTCGGAACAGCGTAGTCCCAGACCTTATTCCTGGTCTCGATTGGCCGCTCCATTACGGAAATAAGAAGCGCAGCAATGATTTCGGCCGTCGCACGGTGTTGGTGTTTGTCAGACCCATCCTCATAGGTTAGATCCAACAACTCCTTAATGTCTTCAAATGTAGCGGCTGATTTGCCCCTGACAGTGAGATCGAAGGTTGAAATTAGAAGTGCAGCATTATGAACTCGGAACCTATCCGCGTTCGTATCTCGCGGCTCCTGTTTCATGTAACCAAAGTACTTCGAATACCAATCACGTGTCAAGAGGTCACCAATTTGCTTCCTCGCAGCACTTTCTACCTCATCGAAGTCTGTAAATTCAACTGGGTGCGACGTGACCGCCTTGAAAGTTTTCCCCCATGCAAGCCAGCCGGGAAAGTCTCGGTCAACGTAGTATTCGGGTACCTCTGGCTTCGCAAATCCGTCGAGAAACTCTTCAGTCCAGTTTGGGTTATCCTTTGGCACAGGCACCTCGATTTTGTTCAATTGTATCTCCTCTTCCCTGATATATCTCTCGTAGCTGTGTCCGTAAAGGGCACGAGTTTCGATAGAGTTGAATATCCGAATCAACGAGTCAGAATAGCTGTTTCGAAGTCCTGGGTGATCGTCGATAGCTCCCGAGACCACTAATTCAACCACTGTAGGCGGTGCTAGCGTTTGGACCCGAAGACCGGCATTCAAAATGAAAATGGTACATCTGCCAGCAATTTTCCAATGCGAATGCTTAGACGTCTCTACGAGCTTCAGGGCCAGAGCAGATTTCTTTGACTCCACCTTGGCTCTTCGATCTACGATGCGGCGATGCTTAGACTCGATTCTGGAGGTGAAATCCTCCTTTGGTTCGAGAAACTGTACCAAATCTTGATTAATGACAGTGTAGTGCGAAAGGGGCTTCCCAAAATCGGCTAGACCGCCATACAGTGCCGAAGTGCTAGCTTTTTGAATGGATGCCTTGTCAACAGAAGTGGATCGAATATAAAGATCAACCAATTGGGGGGCGTAGCGCCAGTCCTTTGAAATGGTTCTCGTCAATGTGCCGAAGAGCAAAGTATACAAACAACCTTTTATCCTGTCAAAGTCGTCGGAGTCCAGAGCAAGTTTAAATTTCTCTAATAACGGAGGAATGACGAGCGGCCGCCCCCCTACAAGGCTCTTCAATGCGGCTTCTAAAGCAGACTGGGCACTAACTCTCACTTCGGCGTACAAGGAAACTGCGGAATCTGCTAGTTGTAACAACAAAGTTTTATCGAGATCTGACTTATGTCTGGCAGAAGAATTGTGCTTGGCTCTTTGGAAGTGATATATTCCTGCACGCTTGACCAAGAGCGGCCTTGGATATTCTTTTCGTAGGCCACTGATTTTGAACGCACGAACATCACTAATATAAAGTCTCGTCACGCGCTCTAGCATGTGAGCTGATCGCTCGTTGCCAACATCTGTGATCCAGGTCCGATACGCCGAATACAGAGCTGTGAAGCAGGCAACGTCATCTTCTTGATGATTGGAGAGGAAGTTGTGGATCTTCGATAAGAGATATCCTATATCCTCGCGTAGTTTATGGAGGTGGAGATAGGTTTTACTGTCTTTTTCGAGCAGGTAACCAGCTCGATAGTGAAATTGCGGTCTCGTTTCTTCGTCCTCGGCAGCTTCGGCAAGCGGATCGTCACCCTCGGTAGGCTCCTCAACGCCCTCCATGTTGCTATCGCCTTCTTGGTCTTGTCCTTCGTTAGTTTGCCCAGCAGCCTTCTTCGGGTCAAATAAGGTAGCTACGCCTGAGATTATCAACCGAAGCTGAGAAAGATTTCTCGAGACGTCGTCTGACCATTCTTTATTTTTTCCCTTCCTGCTGATAGACGGGGTGTCGCTGATGAGATTTGTCAACCGTTCTACTGCCGTCTTGACTTGGGTTTCGAACAGTTCAACAGCAAAGGTGATTTCGTCATCGGAAGGTAGATGCCAGTTGATAGTCAACTCACCTGGCTTCATACTTCTGCCCCAGTCGCTTGCGTTTATACCCCTCTCGAATACTTCAGGCTCATACAGCGCGCCATCGACGGGATATATGAGGGTCAAGTTGAGTAATAGATGGTGGATATAGTTCGAAACATGAATTGTTGGGATGCCTCGGCACTTTTCCTGCATGTACAGGGCAACATCAAATAATTCCTTCTTATAGGGCATTGAACTATCGCCAACGTGAACGATGATCATGCTCAGCATGCTGATGTGCCATACGAGAGCGCGGTCTCGAGGTAGGACATCGGTGCCAGCGCTTCTGTCTGACGCAGCGTCATTGTAGTCGATCTCGTTACGAATGCCGACAATTAGCATGGGCACGAAGACTTTCAATGTCTTCTCGGGGTTGGCCTTGCAGAGAGCATTGCAAATGAAAGCCATGGCATCTCGAGCTTGATGAACCACGTGACCTCCTACAAAGTTAGATACTTTTTCCAATGCCATGTCAAAGATCTCCGGCGAAAGGGCAGCGAACAAAGGTGTGAGTGCCGCAGGTAACGTGTTGATAACTGCTTCTTCCGGGGACCCTGATCGCACTCTAGATGCTTCCGGAAGGTTTTCCAAAAGAGTGAACACCTTTCCCAGTAAAGACTTGACGAATTCGCCAAAGCCAGCCGTAGATGAGCGAAGGATTTTCAACTCGTCCTCGTCGCTAAGTTCTGTCCTGTAGTCTATTTGGACATTTGGACCTTCTCTCTCCATGCGTTCCATCTCACCCTGAACCCACTGGATGGCCAGAGTTGTATCGTGAACGTCGTCGTGCTCTTTAGTCAGATCCACGAAAGGGATGCTGTAAGCCACGGCTTGTATGACATTGAGAGTGTGCTGTGTTTTAGACAAGTCATTAGCATCGATACCTGGCAATGCCAAAGCTAAAAGTGCAGTGATATGACAGCGTAATCCCTTGTGTTTAGACATAACATTGGCGGTCATCTGCAATCCGCAAAGAGATGATTGGCACCGATGTACCTCAACCATACCCTGCAGAGAAGGATAGAATCTCTGTAGGGCCCCTGGAAGGATCAAATGGGGCTCCAAGTATGACAGGCCTTGTAATGCGCCAAAATAGTAATTCAGGGGTTTGGCTTTCTTGGAAAAAAGACCCATGAATACAACTTCTTTCAAACTTAGCACAAATCGCTTCTTCAACCCGTCATTTATTCGTCGCTCTGGGGGAGTATCCATTTCGCCGCTCTCTTCTCGGTTCCAACGCATAACGAAGAAATCAACCAAGTGAAAGACGAGCTGTGAAAGTACATCTGTCCATGCTCCTTGATTCGAAGGGTGGAAGAATGTGTCAATTGACTCCATCATGCCTTCTAGGTTGGAAAGTATCGACCCAGGTTTGTCGATTGCAGCAGGAGATAACGACATAACAATCCATCGAGCAATAGAATAGCCCAAGGGGTTCTTTTTCCTATCCTTTTCCAGATACATACCCAACCCAGAACCGAGATCAATCAGCCCGCAATAGGGCGAGCTTGCTTGTCCAACAGGAATTTCTGTTAACCTCAATAAAGCCGTGAAGATGAGGTCTGATTGGTCTCTTGTGAAGATTCCATATTCGGAGAATTCGAGATGCTCGCAGGTGAGCGAGTCTCTTGCTATTCGCGAGAAAATGTCAAAAAACAGGATATCAAAAGACTTCGACCTGTTTACAAGCGACCACAGATGAAAATATGTCGGGAGGTAATCTTTGGGTTGTAATTGCCCGGGCTCGATTGGTGCTGGGTGCGTGGGCATCAGCATGTTCAGGGTTCCCATAACGATGAAAGCACCAGTGACCTCTGAGGTGCTGAAATATGGTACGATCTCATCTAGTATAGCCTGTCTTTCACGGGGATCAAAGTATTGGTATGCAAAGGTACATAGTGCAACAAGGTTCTTGTGGCTTCGTTTTCGTCCACCTCCTTGGTGTGCTCCTATCTCGTAGGGTAGAACCATTGATTTGATTTCTTTCCATAGTGGCCGCCAGTCAAGTATCAGGTCGTCGCCAGGCTTAAGGTAATGCTTTCTCCTTTAATCATGTTAGTCTAGCTGCCAGGAGACTCGGCCGCATGACTTACTTCAAAAGTGTGCGAAACATGCTCTCAAATCTATCTGCTGCAGTCGCATCCATACCCGGTGCAAAAGATAGCATGTAATACAGCTTGATGAGTTTCACCCGAAGTGTCCGAGTGATTTCGAACTTGAGGTTCAGCCATCCCTTAAGCTCCCTGGTCCAATGTACGGCGCCTGGTGTGATATCCTCGGCCTTTATCGCAATGTAGAGCTGCTTCAAAATCTCCTCCAAAGCGGCGTTTCGTTCTGCCTCCTCTTCAACATTGTATGGTAGGAGCTTGAAGTATGGGTAGGTTCGAGGCCGGTACCTCTTCTCTAGTTCCGACTCGACCCCATTGATAGTAAAGCTGAGACCCGGAGATGTTGCACGCGATATTCCATCATTTGGGCCGTCGCCTTGCAGTATGTGTTGCAGGAATTGTGCATGGCTGCGGCCGTTCGCATATCCACCTTCGTCCATGCTGCTGCGGGGGAGTAGTGTTGATGTTGAGGTAGGGGTCGATCCAACTGACAGCTTGCGCCTCTTTCGAAGATGCCCTGAACCCGCTATGAAGTTAGCAAGAGCTTCCAAAGGTCCCAAGTTGGATTATGACATAACAGGAGGGTACCCGTACCTCAGTGGAATACAAGAGATGGAATGTGGAGAGATTCGTACTATCACACGACCTGGTGATAGTGACTGTATGCTCTGCACGACAATAGCTCACGAAGACCCAAATAAATACCCAGAGGAACGGGCTATTCACACCGACTGTGAATCATCAACTGTGAATGGGAGAATGATTGACGGAGATCAGCGAAGTCGACTGTCGTGGAGGTAACACAGCTGCGTAGGTATCTGATGATTGGAGTATCGCAGCCTTGTAATGTACAATATAGTATCAACGCGGATGGAGCTTGTCGGTTCGCGAAGCTTGATAGATTTGTAATGGGGAAGAGCAAGGATATTACAGGCAAAGAAGAAGCATTTTACGGCATCTTATGATTGATTCATGATCAACCGAGTACCCAATATTAAGTACATGTCCTCGATTTATATTCAATTCCTCATGCGGTGGCGGTTTTCTAAATGGCATAAATTTCAGGCCATCCAAGGTACGCGTCGCGTTACTTGAGGTACTGTAGTCGCACCTCGTGCGCCTACCCTACTACCTACCCTACGTGCTCACCACTGCCTTGTGGGATGCTTGGTAGGATCCGAGGGCTTTCTGACGACACATTGAGTACCTATTCTCGGCGAGATGATTTAGGTCAAGCCAGAGAAGTCGAAAGGGTTCAATCCAAAGGTTTGTAACATCCCCATCCCTAGTGAAGATGAGATTTGCTGGCTTCATCAGGTCTACGAGGACAATAAATGTTTCGTGGAGATTAGTATTCTAGTGACTACCATTACCAAGAAGCTTTTGGACTCCTGTAGCTAATATACAATGCCAAAAGCTAGGACCTTCGGGTTTAGCTCCCAGATCTCAAGGCTCCTTCTACGCCAATACCCAGCCTGGTATTCCAATTCCGAACTCCCCCTTATATGACTCAAGAAAACTATGTACTGGATGGATGTAGTCCAAAGTGATAGCACCAAAAACAAATGTTGGTACAAAATTAGCAGTAATAGCCGCAGTAATTAGTCGTTATGTGTGTTATTCAATCGCCGGAAGAGACTCGTGAAAGCCTTCCACCTCCCAGCTTTTGGCTTCCTAGCAACGTCGATAGTCTCGGGAGGTTGCTTCGGTTTTACATCCATACTATGCCTAGTAGAAGGGCCATTGGTATAGGCATTCTTTAGCAAGCTGGTTGGAACGTAGACAGAATGAGGGCGCCGTTGTGGCCTCGTTGGGGTGTCCGGAGTTGTCGTCGACGAACCGGGTAATGCAAGGGGCGGTGTTGTCATCTGGGACCCTGATATCAACAATTTCTCTGTGGCAGCCCGTCTTGGTGGATTGGGATGATTCTCTGCATCATCTTCATTATCACTCGCCACAACAGTGCTGATGCCAGCATTAACTGTCCTGCGAGCGGCAGCACGCTGCATAAAAGCTGTCCCGGCGGAGATGGAACGTTGTGGCATGCCAGCATTCTCAATTTGAGATGAAATTCCACTCGCGGGGCTTCCTCTTGTAATACATGTCTGGCGAATTTTATTGCCAACAGACCCAAATCCTCCTGACATTGATTCCGGGGTACTCGCCCGTGTAGCGATACCACCTGATCGAAGCCCATCAGGTGTGAGTGACATTGATCTGACCCGGCCACCAGAAGCTGCATTGGTTGAGGTTGTCGCCGCAGCCAAGCCATCACTATACTTGAAATATGAACACCATCCTTGGCGCAATGCCACCCAGATTGCAGTCACTTGAATCAAAGTTTTCAAGTTTTCATCTACGATGTGTGTGGTTCGCTCTGTGATCGGTTCGTTATCAATGGGTTGGCCTGGGACACCTCGAACGGGGGGGGGTCTGTTTGCCGAGGACGATGTTGTATATGAATTGGGAATATCAACTTTTGCCTGTGTAAGTGTCGCAATAATCGGATGGCGACGCGAGTGAGGATCCAAAATACTGAATGTAAATTTGACCTCGTCGTTGGCAAATCCGTCATATAAATCGAGGCTTTTGCGAGCAGTTCCTTTTTTCACTTTTGCCCAGCGAGCAATTGTTTCAGTACCCCATTCGTCCTTGGAAACAAAGTCGAACGAATTATTTGGCAGCGGAGTTGCAACCCATCTACCATCATTTAAAACAATTTCGGCTTTCCCCTCAGAGCCGCCACATTCTTTCCTCATTTGGCAAATGACGGCGAGTAAGTGTCTGTTTGCCAGGCCTTCCTCATCCGACTCGTGCTCCTCCACATTTTGGTCGTCGGGTGCGTCATAATCCTCGCTCTTGACAACCATAATATCATTTGCTCCTAATTGCCCTTTCCCTTTGAACATCCGAGGGAATTTTTTGACTAGTCGAGGAACAATCACTGTAGACGGAAGAACATCGATAGCTGGCCGGGGCCTAGAATCTGCTGATAACATTTGCAGCTGGAATAGTAGTTTTGGGCGAATGAGGAGCAAACGTTGTTTCTGGGTTAAAGTCGGTGCAGGATGTGCTAGGTGGAAAGCAGTGCTAGGTCGTAGTGATCGTCTGCGTCGACTTTTACCACCCGTCGTCTCGCTGCCCTCAGAATTGGCCACAGATCTACTGCAATCTTCACTCATCCTGTCTGTCCCGGGTTCTTGAAAACGGACAGTCGGTTCGTGGGCTCTCGGTATGTATTCTGACACTGGTCTCTGGGGATGTAGTGGACGTTGAGCTACTTTGGGGGTGTAAGGCTCATAAGTTGTTGCTCTTCGAGGAAGTGGAGGAGAAAATGTTGATCTTATTAAAGATTGCCTGGCATGCCTCGGGATAGAATTGTGTTCGAAATTGAGAGAGTCTCGAGGTGAGGACTCGCTCTTGAATTGGGCAGCATGTCCTGCCATTCCGGTCGAAACTAGAAACATTTTGACAGTTGTGACGAGAAGGGACGCCCCGTTATACCGGGGCGCCTTCCATATAAGATGCGCGACGAAGATGCGGAAGGCAGGAGGTCTCGAGAAATGGCTGAATAGTCCGAATCGATGTCGCCCAGGTGCATTGCAGTAGGGCTGGTAAGTTGTGCTGAGGTACGGCAGAGATGACCGTAGAATCGGTCGAGTCGAATGAAGCAAAATCCCACGATCAGTAGATAGAAAAAGGAAGCAAAACAGACGGGCGTCGAGAGATATGGAGAACGCTACTTCGTAACAGACGTCGTGACTCGTGAACAAAGTAGAAGGAAGAGGTTCGGATGTCCGGGAATTTGGTAGGTCAGTTGAACTTGAGGTTGAAGAAGAGACTTTCTGGTTTCGCTCATAGTTTGTCCAAAGCAAGCTGTGTGCTTACTTATTACAGTATTCTAATCACCGGGTTGAACAAATTGACTGGCGTGGGGATGTGAATGAGCCGCGGCCATCCAAATGCCCATCATTCCGTACATAACGTATCATACGAGGAGAGGCGGTGGGCTGGAATTGAAGAAAAAGCGACCGCGGTAGGGAGAGCCTATCAAGGCCCCGGGCTAGCTTGATGAGGAGAGGGGCAGTCAGTGCCGGACGGAGGCATAAAGAGTTAATTATGGGTGCATCGGAATAACCGGACAAAGAACTTTCCTTTCTTTCTGGTGCTCCAGTCCCTCCCCACCAAGGACTACAGTAGGAGGGAGGAGAGGAGGTTTTACAGTACTGTAACTGAATGATTTATTTGCCCACGGACAGTCGGTCGTACGTAGGCTTGCGAAACTTCACTTCACTTCACTTCAAACCTGCATATCAATCAAAGAAAGCATCGATCTCCCACATCGCATTTCAGTTGCTGCAAGATCAAGACCCCTGCCAGGATGATCAGCAGACGCGTGCAGTACGGAGGTACTGTACATGGCCCACATTTTCGATCCAGCGGATCCAATGCAATGCAATGCAATGCCACGAGACTTTTTATCGTGGCTTGAGCTTAAGCTTGAGCTTGAAAACAAGAACGAGAACACACATCGGAAGCCGGAGTGAGTTGAAATTCCGTTTGTGTTCTCTCAGCATCTGCCCTCTTGAAGCTTTCTCTCTCTTCGTCCTTCCTGTTCTTCCGTGACCGTATGACATCCCCGCTGGACAAAAGGGATCACTGTAGACTAGATCAGGTTAGATTAAAGAAGTAAAGTAACAATTGAACATATGTCATTGTTCCTTTATTTTAAGCAAATGGGGCGCTATGATGCTAGTCGCTTGACTTACTTCTCCGTATACCTAGGCTAGGTAGATGGTCTTGGAGTAAGGCTTACCTAAGGTAAGCCCCCGCCTCCCCCTAAATAGAGACTGCCTATCTCAGGAGCCTAAATACCGGTACTTTATGTATACATCATTAGGTATTTGATATTGAATTCGGGGGTGTGAAGCTCTGCAAAAGAAAATGAAAATCTGTATTTGCATGCAGGGACTAGGTAGGGCTACTACGCTCACTGTCCTACGGGAAAGGCGTCTTAGCCTCAGGTTCACCGCTGATGCTTGGCAACCTAAGGCAAGAAAGACCAGCCGGTTCTTCAAACCCCGAGGGAAGGAAAGCAAAGCAAAGCAAAGCGCGCCTCGAGTCCTCTGCCCCCAATCCACCGGCAATTATCCACCATGCAGCTCTGGGCCAGGAGCAGGCCATTTGATAACCCGATACGTAGTTTGGCAGCACTCTTTGTTGTCTGGAAATGTTTGATTCTGGTCATTGCATACTGCAGCCCGGGACCTGGATATGATACCTCCACTAACCTCCTCTTACCCGCCCATGAATCAGGTGAAGGCAGAAACCTACCGACCATTGTTCGGCACCTTGTTGGTAGACTGACAAGATGGGATGCTTTCTACTATGTCAAAGCTGCGAACCGTGGCTATCTGTTTGAACAGGAATGGGCTTTCGGATGGGGCTTTACTCGAATCATTGCCCTGGGTACTGCGGGTGAGACGGTCTACAAACTCATATCAATCTAGCTCCTAACATGCCTCACAGGCTTAGAAAAAATCGGCGTCGCTCACTATGACGGAGTGGAAGCAGTTGTGGCCATTTGCATTGCCCATTTTGCCCATTTTCTTTCAGTACTTCTGCTCTTCAATCTCACGTTGGCTGTATTCCCAGGATCAACTACAAGATTTGCTTTCACTGCCGCTGCACTGTACATCATATCACCCGCTGGAATATTTCTCTCGGCTCCTTATGCTGAGAGCTCCTGCGCTCTTTTTACGTTTGCGGGTTGCCTAGCATTCGCAAAGAGCTTCAACTCTGAACAGCCGTCTACAACAGCAAAGCATGACCTTCTTCTTCTTGGATCCGGTGTTCTATTTGGCATATCTGCGACGCTCCGGAGCAATGGGCTACTAAACGGTCTCCTTTTACTTGAAGAGGCCTTCAGGGTCCTACTGAGCCTCAAGGATGATTTTCAAACAGCTAGGATTCGTCGCTTGATTGCTTCTGGGCTCGGTGGACTGAGTGTTGCATCTGGATTCTTGCTCCCACAGTACATCTCGTACAGCGACTTTTGTAGAGAAGAGGGTGTTGCAATCCTCAGGCCATGGTGTACAAAGTCGTTGCCCAGCATTTACACATTTGTGCAAGAACACTACTGGTAAGCTTCTTCTTTTTGGTGGCTACCCCCCCAGGTCATGCTTTATCTCACACCTCCAGGAATGTCGGCCTGTTCCGGTACTGGACACTTTCAAACCTGCCTCTTTTCATGTTGGCTGCGCCGATGCTTGTGATGATGACCATTTCAGGAGTCTGGGGGTTAAGCTCGAATAGACAAGTACAGCATGCTACCAACAAGCAGCCAAAGAGGGCCGAGGAGGGGTTTCCAATTCTACGAAATATGGCCACCTCGCAGCTGTTGTTTACCTTGATCACTTTCACCACCGCGCACGTACAAATTATCACGCGAACATCATCAGCGTTCCCGGTTTGGCTTTGGTACTCTATAATGTCGTCCGAAGAAGGAAATTCTGTAGTTAGGAACATGGCCAAGTTTATGGTTATGTATGTGGTTATTCAGGGAGGACTATTTGCTTCCTTTCTCCCTCCAGCGTAGTAAACAAATCAAAATCAGTTTAGCGCCCCCTTGACATGATTTAAAGCTCAAGGGTGAATGCCTAATAATCCTAAATTCGCGGTTTAATCAACACGTTCGTTCGTAGATTTGAGATGCGCTACCTCACCTCCCTTGCTCTTCCTTGCCTTGCCTTGTCTTACCTTGTCTTGTCTTGTCCACCTGCAGTATCTCGAAACGCTAGTGACGGCGCTAAAAGATACCCTCCTTGGAAAATTGTTGACTTCACTTCCCAGACTCTTCGGAACATTACAACAAACGACAGAAATAAACACCCATCGATTTGCAGATGTGGTACTACCATACAAGAGACTCTTTATGATCTAAATGCCATATCAAAGGCACTGGGCTCTAAAATAAACACCTACCGACCTGTGAAACACCAGAGGTGCATATTCATTTGCGACAGCGGATGGCTGATCTATGTACAATAGGTTAATCAATACAGCCAGCAAATAAGCCAGCTCTAAATGTGGCAAAACAATGGATTTGGGACTGGGCCTGACTCTCCCTTCCGACTTTCTTTCAATCAAAATGACATGCTATTTGGAGGCGATGCTGGGACTCCTATTGCCGGTCAACAAGGTTTTGCGCAATTCCAACCCAACTTGATGGATACAGATGCATATCAACCAGAGGTTGGCCTCTACAATCAGGACGTCTTCACGCAACATCAACACATGAGCCCCCAGCATCAGGTATGTTTCGTAGAACATGTCCATATGCTATCCGGTGCGACCAATACAGGAATAGTACTAATATCTAAATCTAGTATTCACCGACAGCACCACATCAATACAACATGCCCCCACAAAAGAATCCGACTCCAACTCGTCCTCCTGCGATGTTAAAAGCCAGAGCCGCTGAATTAAAAGCACAGCTATTGAAGGGAAAGGAAGCTCGGGCTGGTTCTGCAACTCCTCCAGTTCCAGCTGCTGCCGCTGTAGCAAGACATAATGCGTCAGCGGATGCTTCGAGCTCACTACACGGATCTCCAAAAACCCCTTCTACTGCTACTGAACCACATGATCAGGACGTCAATGATCTGATAGCCCAATACTCTGTTTCGAAACCAACTGCAAGTGCACAAACCAAAGATCAAAACAGCGACACCACGACGATGACCACGAACACTCCGCAGGGGTCGATAATTCCTAGTTCCTCAGCGAAGTCGCAAGAATCTTCGTTAGGAAGCCCTATAAAAGTCCCAAAACCACCTCCAAATGGAATCAGTTCCGTTCATGCAATGGTCAAAGCAAACCAGACCAGACATGCAAGCAATGGATCAATATCAGAGGGCGAAATACTTGAGGACACACCAAAAAAGCCATCGCCACCAACGGAGCCAAGACAAAGACAGCCAACCTCCAAGCCAGAAACTATAGGCGACGAGCTAACCAGAATAATGGATAATCAACTAGCCAAGAACTCAAACGGCAGTGGCGCGCGAGATGATTCTCCTCCGCGTCGTGCCCCGCCATCGAATCCAAGAAGCTATTCGCAACGCGGCTATGATGAACGGCGTGATGAATCTCAGCCACGATCGGACAAGCGAGGGAGTTACCAGCCAGATCACAAACCTGAACGGAAGTCAGCTTCTGAATTTGAGAAAGATCCATATCAGCGTCGGAGTTCTCGTGATGAAAGTTATCATAGACCTGATTCGAATAATGTGCAAAAACGAGAGGAGACGAAGGCGGCAAACCCCCAGAAGTTGTCGACCCTTGACGACGTGCTTGCTCACGACGAAGATCTCAAAGAATGGCTGGAAATTACTGGCTATCATAATGCACCTTACAGAGACAAGATATTAAGTCGGCGCCGGGCGCTTGCGAGACTAGATGCTGAAAGAAAAAAGCTTCTGGCTGATATCGAAGCCGATGAAAGATCGGGTCTTCCACCTACACCCGGACCACAAACTTCCGTTTCATCAATGCTTCCTCCGCCCATACCTAACAAAGTAGGACCCCAGACCGAGATTACAATTTCACCAACGGAGAAAATGGAAGAATCGAAGGGCGATAAATTGATTCCCATCAAACGTGCCCATAGCGATGTCGATGATGGACGTGACGGAGGCTTTTCAGGAAAAATAGCTCGCATTGACGATCGAGGACCACGTATCAAAGACGAAGATGATTATGACCATCGCCGTCCCAGATCAAGTGGCTCTAGCGCTCAGCGTTGGCAACCAACCGATCATCGTGATGAAAGAAGCCCCCCCCGTCATCGGTATGATGACGATCGCGACTCACGAGACCGAGGTGACAGTCGAGATCGGAACATTTCACCTGGCCGCAGGGCATTTGAGAGCAGGCCGCCAGCTCGATCTACAAGTTTTGGAACAGACGACTCGCGTTATCGAGATCGAGATGAGCACCAAGAGCGAGACAAGCGACCATTTGTGAGTGTTGGTGGATACAGAGGTAGGGCTTTTGATCCCAACTATCGAGGTCGTGGTCGTGGACGCGGCCGAGGCGATTACCAAAGTCGTGAATTCCAGAGCCATCAACAGCACGACTCTAAGAGCGAGTCGTCTTTCGGCTCTAGAATTGCGAATGGTAAACCTTACAAGGAGCAGAGGGGGTTTGATAGAGGCGGCAAAGGTGGTCAGTGAATTGCTCTTCTTGTCAACCTCCGGTGCACTTTAGAGTTATGGTTGTATTATAATTTGGACCAACGGGCCGAGCATAAAGCAATGCTCTTTGCTCCATCGCTTCATGGGTTTACCCTTTCTTAGTAATTATTTATCCATATTACCTGCCATGCTCCTTGTCTGTTGCTCTCCGTGACAAGTGTCTGTCCCAGTTGAAGGTTCGTGATTACCTGCTTACGTCGCCTAGACACTCGATATTTCATTGTCAAGTCGTACAATGAAGAGAACGTCTTGAGATGTATTGCTGATGTGAGTCAACTCCTTCTGAGCATGGCAATTACTTGCTGAATGGAAGAAGTCCGTTTGGACGACGCAAGCACAAAATGGTAGCGTGTTCAAGGAAGCTTTTGAGAGCTGCAAGAATGTTATCCTTGTATTTTCAATCAACAAAAGCAAAGCTTTCCAAGGATATGTGAGTCTATGCTATCGTTTATATTTTAAATTAGTTGTCTGCTAAAGCATATATAGGCACGAATGGAATCCCTTCCCGGATCAGTACAAAGGCCTGCGTGGCAAGAATCAATTAACTGGGAGAGTGCAGGAGCGTTCAAAGTCAAATGGATGGTAGTCTGCTCGACCAAATTCCGCCGCATTGGACACCTGAAGAATGCCTTGAACGAGGACCAAGCTGTGCTTATTGGCAAAGATGGGCAGGAGATTGAGGAGAACTGTGGGCTAGGCCTGATAGAGCTCATCCATGAAGAGGTCCGGGAAGCCTTGATTGCTTGGAGACACTCGGACGAGAAAGGTCCTTGGGAAGACTATCGATGAGATTTTGAAGTGGAAATCATACGTTTGCTCTGGCATGGAGCTAAAAGTTGCTAGCGGAAAAGGATAACTGTCATAACTGCCTGATTTTGTCGTTGCCTTATATCATTGCTTTAGATATCATAGATCTATTACCCGGATCTCTCTTCTGTCACTACTGACTTCATCAAAGCAGTAAATAATTCAAACCCCTTTCCAATTATGAGGCCATCATGTGATAACGTGCTAACGTCTTATCGTAAAGTGGGGCACCTCGTCCCTCCAACAGCCCGGCCCCATCCAGCAATAATGACATTGTATCTCTCCCAATTCATCGTTATTTATCCTTTACTTCCCTACTGCCCTGACAATCAAGCTATCCACTCCTTCAATCTGCACCGCAGTGGCCCTTAGTAGTATTCTTCCCAACGTCAATCATCAATCATCCAAGATGCTTTCCCTCCCCCTCCTTAGCCTAGCAACATGTCTTTTACTATTCTTCTTCAAACTCTACCAAGCCATAACCTCACCCCTAGCCAAGATCCCAGGCCCGCGTTACACCCTTCTCACACCCGTCTATCTCATGCTCCAAGAATTCACATCGAAGCGCCGCCTGTACATCGACCGCCTGCACCAGAAATATGGTCCTGTTGTGCGGTTGGGCCCTAATGATGTTTCGTTCACTTCGTTAGAGGCGTTGAAGGAGATTTACACGAGTGGGGGGAGTGGGTATGATAGAACGGAGTTTTATACGTTGTTTATGCAGTTTGGGGTCAGGTGAGCACAAGTGGAAAAGCTTCTTGGGGGTATTAGTATTAACAAGTCAAGGACCATGTTTTCTACTTTGGGAAAAGGCATTGTACAAATCTTCTCATGGAAGGTTGGAGGAGATTTATTGACTTGAAGACTAGCATGCCCAGAAGAAGCGGTATATTGCTGGCCAATATGCGAATACTAATATCATGCGGTCAAGCGTCGTCGGTGGGATCCAGGAACGTGTTAATGCTTTTTGTTGTTCGTAGATCACGTGACCTTGTCACGTGGTCCACTCACAGAGGACTCTTACTCTCTGTGTAACTATGTGAATTACTATATGTGGTTAGTTATAGGTATGACCCATACCTATATATTAGGAAGCTCAACTCCCTTATAGAATCTTCATAGATAATAAATATTATTAAGCACCTTCCTAGAGATTAACTGGTTATGAGCGCCTTTTAGTACTAATATATATAAAATCTGTATGAGAGTACTTGAAGTCCTCTCTATAAAAGGATTAAGCTTAATTCTTCTAATTTCTTTCTATCGCCTTTCCTCTTTCTTAATACTTATATAAGAATAAGCTAATAAGAGGTAAATATAATTATAATAAAAGATTTCGGACCTATGTATCTATTATTTAAGAATAGGTTGACTCTGAATTTTAATTAATTAGAATATACTAGTTATATTAAAAAAAAAAAATATTACTTCTTAAATGAACCTATAATTTACCTAAATATAGTCTCCGATAATAAGGACTCTACTAAGGATAATAAGCTTTAGAGCAAAGCAACTTACTTTAACTAGAAGTAATACTTTATTTGAAACTATAGAAAGGCTAATATTTTTAACTATATCTCTATTGATACTTATCTGAGGGAACTAAGTTAATAGGATTACCTAGTCTACTTGACTAGTAAACCTTCTAGTATTAATAAGAAGGCTACTACTATAGTATAAAAGGATGCTGATAATATAGTAAAGTTAGCAGGTAAAATATCTTCCTCTGTTACTCTAATCCTTCTTTCTAATAAGAGGTCTCTAGATCTATACCTTAGCACAGCTAAGTTTAAGACTATAAAGAAGAAATAGAATAGATAATAGAAGAAGAAGAAAGAAGTATAAAGGCTTCTTATTAACTTATTATCTGATACTATTATTACTAAATTGGAAGATAAAGATCTTCTTAAGAGCCTATAGAATTATCTCTTCTATTTATAGAAGATATATGATATAAGCAATAAGGTTACTCGCTTCTAGATCTTGTTTAAGATTTCTAGACTTTGCATTTCCTAATTCTCTTTGGTTACAGATTTCCTTAATAGATATTGATAATACGGCTATAATCTTTAAAGTACTAGTGTAAGGGGCGAGCCCTAGGGGTAAAGCACTGGCTATGCCTGTGCTTACTAAGCCTTGACAGGGGAGCGCTAACTTTTCTTCGGATTCAGACGAAGATGCTCCTTTCTCCTTTATCGAACTTGTTGAATACCACATTGAGCCTCTGTGTATACGTGACTCACCCGTGACATTAAGTTCGATCAATCATGGATTCACGGTTACCCGTCAGCTTTACACCGGACCCCGGGTCATCATCATCGAGGAACGAAAGCCCTCAGCGCGAAATGTCGAACGCCCAACTATTAAGTGCCTTTCAAGAGATGTATACGCGTCAACAACAATTGGAGACCGAATTAGCGAATACGCGTGCCGCTATAAATGACCAGGAGACAAGAGAAGCTCGACCAGGCACTCTAGGAGACCCGTCGTCCACGAGTGACCTTATAAGAGCCTTAATTGAGTCGCTCTCAACGACAAACCGGTCGAGGTCCGACAACGAAACGTCGGCCCCCAGAAACTGGAAGCCGTCGACATGGGATGGCCGGGCGGAGACCTTTCGAGATTACCTCTTAAGGCTTAAAAGCTCGTATCGCGTTCGCGCCGAAGCAAAACCAACGCTCTCCGCCGAGTATTGTTGGAACACCATTTACGATACTCTCCCACCACGCGAAAGAGCTCGAATGCGTCATTTCTGGGAAAAGGGGGACCCTACAAAGGGCAAGGACCCCGAGGCTTTCTTTACGCATCTCGATAAGATCTTTGCGGACAGCAACGAACGAGCAAAAGCCCTGGAGCGACTCGCAAACATGAAACACTCTCAAGGACAACCGTGGCACGAACACCAGCTAGAATTCGACGAACTCCTTCTAAGCGCCGACGGAGAGAGTTGGGGAAGCGACGCGAAGATCGGCTACCTTAGGAACACGTTTTCAAACTCCGTTCGTATGTACACGGCCTCCATGACTACGAGAACGGACTACTACGAGTTCGCAGCGGAGGTAGAACGAATTATGACCAACCTCGAAGAAACTGATCAATTTAAATCAGCCAATAAGAGATGGAAGGAAAAGAATAAGGAATACGGGACGAAAACGACGGTGACCGTACATCCCTACGATCATCCCACGACTTCGTCAAAGGACGCTGACGGAGATACAATAATGGCCCCAACACGCACAGGCGACGACCGCGGGAGAAACAACGGAGACCGTAAGAATTTAGGAGGGAAGCAGAGAGCTAAATGGGTAGATGCGGCGGAAAGAGAGAGACGCCGGGAGAAGAGGCTTTGTTTCCGGTGTGGAGCGTCAGGACACCGCATCCGTGATTGCCCATACGCCCCACCAGTTCGAACGGTTAGGATGAACGCGGTCGAAACCAGACCACTGCTGGAAGACGATGACGAAATATCGGAGCCCGCCTCTTTCGAGTCGGGAAAAGAATAGCTCTTGGTCAAAGTCAGGAACCAAGAGCGGAGAAAGCATTGGCAAAGAGATGGGGGGAGGTTAAGGGAGTTATGAATGGGAACCTTGTATATACAGACGTAATCCTTCAGAAAACTCTTGGAACTTTCGCTCTCATCGATGAAGGGTGCCAATGCTACGCTGCAATAAACGGAGACCTTGTAAAAGGCCTCGGACTCACATATGTTAGCAACGAAAAGCGGGAGGTAAAAGGGGCCTCCTCTGCTATGCAGAATTCGGAGGTCGAAGGAGTCGTCGCACTCCGCATGGATATCGCCGGGTTCAGTCAAACAGTCTACGCATATGTGATATCGAACCTAGCTTTTCCAATGATTTTGGGGAACCCATGGAAAGCGCACAACAAAATACGGACCGCGCCTGAAAAACGACGGTTCTACCATGGCAAGGCGAAGCAATGGGTGACAGAGGGACGCAACCATGAATACCGTACGGACGACGGCAGTTTCACCACAGTGGCCGCCGCTGCCTTAGAAGATGTTAGGGCCGCTTTGAAAGTCAAGGAAGAGTTGTCAATAGAGCAGTTAAGAGAAAAGCTGCCTCCGGAGATTCGAGACATGGCACCGCTGTTTTCTAAACGGTCAGCAGACACACTAGCCCCTCACCGACCAGGCATCGACCATAAGATCGAGGTCCGCGAACAACCAGACGGATCCCCGACCGCTTTGCCATGGGGGCCGCTATATAGCATGTCAAAGGACGAGTTACTCGTGTTGAGGAAGTTGCTAAATGACCTCCTGGAAAAGGGGTATATCAGAGCGAGTACTTCAGAAGCGGCGGCTCCCGTGCTTTTTGTACGGAAACCCGGAGGGGGATTAAGGTTCTGCTGCGACTATCGAGCGTTAAATGCTATTACAAAACCAGACCGGTACCCCTTGCCCCTTATACCGGAGACCATGCGGAACCTCACGGGAGCCAAGTGGCTCACGAAGGTTGACGTCGTTTCAGCTTTCCACAAAATCCGAATGGCTAAGAACCATGAGTATAAGACAGCGTTTCGCACAAGATTTGGGTCTTTCGAATGGTTAGTATGTCCGTTCGGATTATCCGGGGCTCCGGCAACCTTTCAGCGGTATATTAATAGTTTGTTACGGGAATGGTTAGACGACTTTGCCTCGGCTTATATGGACGATGTTATTATTTACTCAAGTGGTTCAAGGGAGGATCATTTCCGCAAGGTACGAACTGTGCTCCGTAAGCTTTGGGACGGAGGACTCTTCTTAGATCCAGGAAAGAGCGAATTTGCACAAAAGAAGATCAAATACCTAGGATTCATTGTTCACGCCGACGGGAAAGGCGTGGGGCCCGACCCAGCAAAAGTGGAAGCCGTGCGAGACTGGAAGCCGCCCAAAACCCAAAAGGAAGTACGCCGTTTTCTGGGTTTTGCAAATTACTACCGGATGTTTATACCAAACTACTCAAAGTTGGCAGGACCATTAACCACGTTAACCGGCAAAGGAACGCCGTTCTCCTGGGGAAAACCAGAGAAGCTCGCGTTTAAAGCGCTAAAAGATAAGTTTTGCAAAGCACCGGTGCTTTCTCACTGGGATCCGACACTTTCGACTTTCTTAGAGACCGACTGTAGTGGGTTCGCGTTAGGAGGCGCTCTCCTACAGGAGAAGGACGGAGTCCGTCGACCAGTCGGCTTTTTCTCTCAGAAGTTGAATAAGTCTGAGATTAATTACGACATTCATGACAAGGAAATGCTCGCCGTTGTATCCTGCTTGAAATTCTGGGCCCCCGAACTGAAAACATGTGGCTCCTTTATAATTTGGACGGACCACAAAAACCTCGAGTACTTTATGACGAAAAGACAATTATCAGAGCGTCAAATTCGATGGTATGAGACCATATCAATGTTCCAGTTTACCTTGGTCTATCGGCCGGGGATCGAAGCTGTAGTCCCGGATGCCTTGTCTAGGAGGGAGCAGGACACACTAGGAGAGGACGACAAGATGTCAAGATTCAGGCGGTTCTTAAGTCCGGACCGCGTAACAAATTGGCCGGAACGAGCGGACGGAGAGGAGGTAGTAGTAGCCACTACGTCAGTTCAGTTGCTGGCCACGCAGTTCGACACGGACCCCGCTCAAGACCACATGGAACCCAGGCCCCCTTTTCAAGACGAGGAGCTGAACGAATTATGGG
>QGMJ01000396.1:0-30007 GCA_007821545.1 Lachnellula subtilissima
ATGGATGGCGTGGAGATGGAGATGCATGAGGTGGCGAGCGAGATCAAGTGCGATGTGATGGGGCTATGATATGATGGACGGCGATTGTATAAAGTGAGTGTACAATAAGAAAAGGCGTTCCGGCATGGCATTGAACCATATATCAGACAGACAGGAGGTATTCTAGACGCAAACAGATATCATATAGGCATTGTAATATATGCGCCCGCCTAGGTTAGAGGAAAAGGGTTTCCGAATTGGGTACATCCGTCACAATGGCGAGAGAGAAACATAACATTCTATAAGCCACAAACAAACATTTTGCATTCTATCAATGCAATGCAATTTATGCTATACTCATCCATCGTAAACCCCGTCTCAAAACTCGCAGTCCGGTCCTCAAGCCCAAAAAGCATCATACCCAACCTAATACTCCACAATCCTCACTCATGACCATCATTTAGCGTACATAAGTCATCAACCACCCCTCTCTCCAAACTCCCTGGCCCAATCCTCGAATTCCTTAAGGCCCTGTTTACTAACACTAGGCCTAATGTTCACCAAACTAGCCTGGAAATCCACAACTTGTATTGGCCGTATCTGATCCATGGACATGTGCAGTAGGGCTTCTCCGAGGGAGCGGAGTGGACCCATGGCTGCGTCTTTAGCTAGGGCTGTTATGTCTGAGCCCGAGAAACCTGGTTTGCGTGTTAGCCTAGATAAATAAGGGGAGGAGAGGGAATTACCATCAGTTAGCTGGACTAGACGTTGAATATCCCTTTCGGCAAGACTGTGTTTCTGATGACCCAGCAACGTTCTTAATTGAACTGCCCGAGTTTCATCTTCTGGCAATGGGATATATTGCCGTCTGACGAACCGTCTTCGGGCAGCTTCATCAATTGCCCAAGGTAGATTCGTGGCAGCCAGCACCAAGACTCTACTAGGATCACCGTCCTTCTTCTCCTTATCGGTTTGTTCCCTTCCCGCTGCTGCACGTTGAAGATCACTCCACTGAATCAAAAATTCAGTCTTGATACGTCGCGTAGCTTCGTGCTCGCCAGATCCAGAGCGTGATGAGAGGAGCGAGTCGATTTCGTCAACGAAAATGATACTCGGTGCTAGAGCTTTAGCAAGTGAGAAGAGTGCCCGTACCAGCTTCTCCGACTCGCCTAGATATTTGCTCGTCAAACTGCTTGCTGATATTGAGAAAAACGTAGACCTCGACTCTGTAGCTACTGCTCTTGCTAACATTGTTTTTCCTGTTCCTGGTGGTCCGAATAAAAGCATGCCTCTTGCCGGTTCGCGGAGACCCATGAAAAGATCTGGTCGTAAAAATGGGTACACGACTGCTTCTTTCAAGGCATTCTTAGCGATATCCAATCCTGCTACATCATCCCAATGAACTTCATCGCCTTGAACAACAATCTCGTTAAAGATCTGCTTTGCAGCTCCTTCATCTACACCCCGGGGTAGATTCTTCATTAAATGCGCAACCTTTTCTTCCCATGCAGTCTTCGTTGAATTTTTCTCTTCCTCCCCAGAATCGCCAGATGGAGGTGTTGTGGGATCTGCAAGAATTTCCTTTTCTTTTTGCTTTGGCTTTATTTTTCTTTTCGGCTTGGAGGCTTGGTTTCCACTGCTGTTTGTGTCATCATCCAGACTTTGTGAGGAGGTATCTTCATCCTTCGGCTTCTTCCCTTCTCGCCTCTGCGCTCTTCTTGCATCGTCTCTCTCTTGATGTCGGTCGCGGTTTCGTGGGGATGAAGTAGTGGCTGGAATAGGTTTTCGTGACATACTGCTAGAACTTTCTGCCTCCACATTTTCTTTCGGTGCAGGCTTTCGTCGCAGTGGTAATTCATTCTCCGCTTTGGACTTCCTTGCATCAGTCTCTGGATACTCCTTGAGGTAGGTTGGATATGACAGAGGTTCAAATTTTGTAGGTTTTTTAGAATGAGGTGGTGGAGGTGGGGGTTTTGTTTTTTTGGGATTGTAGCGGCCGTTCCTAAAGGAGACTTGGGGAGATCAAGATCAATAAGATCATGTAGGCTAGATTCAGTGAGCATAGAACCAGAGACAGCGCCCGGCTGGCCTGGGTCCGTGGGTGGAAATGGATATGCATTCGATCGTCCAGTACCCCCGTATAGATCACCTAATAACAAATCCACTGGACTCGCTGACGATGGAGGATGACTGTGGCCATTATCAGGTACCATTGTTCGTGTCTTATTATCGTATCTGACGTGACCCGAGGATGCAAGCCTGCCTCCAGTCAAATCACCCGAACTATTCGTACGGCTAGTCTCCGGAAGGGTAGTCGAGCTATTATCAAGCTCCGCATCTAGGGTTCGTCCAAGTCTATCTCGGCCACCTTTTGAAGTCGACTGCCACGCCAAAGCAGCCGCTTTATTCGTCACAGGATTCTCTTTCCGCGCAGACCTTGGACTCGGCTTCCTACCAGTTTTATCACTGGATCTCAACGTATGCAGCATGGTCCTCCCCTTCTCCGGACTAGGACTCCTCGACATTGTCTTCTTCATAGGCGGAACCAACATGCCCGCCGACATCGACGGTTCACCAGCCAGTTTCGAACTCGAAGTACGGTAGCTCGAACCGGCGTCCGACTTTCTTCCTACCACAGCTCTCTCCGAGCTATTCTTAGGCGCTAGACTCGGCCTCGTGGGAAGCGGGGGAGGTTTCGAAATTCCCTCATAACTCACCGCAGGGATCGTGCCGTTGCCAATATATCCTGCTCCATTGTTCCGCGGTTGTTCCTCAGATGAATGCCTCGGTGTCTGTCTGGACGATGATTTATGGATCTTGCCATCTTTCTCCTCCGCAGATGTCTCACCCGACGCCTTCTCCGAACGTGATGCTTTCAGAGCTTCTAACAGATCAACGCGCTCTTTACATTGCATCTCCATATCCCGCAGGCTATCTTTGAGCGCTTTCTCAGTCTCTGTTCTGGGGATGTAGCCGGCGGGGACGCGGTAGGCGTTGTGGTAATATATTTGGTCTAGGGCGGAGCGCCATGATCGAAGTGCTTCTGCCTCGTTGCCCTGTAATTCATCAGTGTCCTTCCTCAATGCTGACTAAAGAGGGGTAAAAAGAAGAGGTAAAACATACCTGCCCCTCGAAATAAACGGCAGTCGAGCATATCAAATAGCATTCATCGTACGTCTTCTGCAGCGACGACGCAGTCTTGTTTCGCATCATGGCAGCACGGTTCCCTTGGTCTGCTCATGAATATCGTGGCGAGCCCCAAGGAATGTATGTCCAGTTCGTGCTCGTATTATCAGGTGAGAAAGTGTGCATCCGTGGTGGTCGTGCTTGTGCGAGGTCGCTGTTGTTGCTCATGTGCTTGCTTGCTCGCAATGGACGTTCACGAGGTTCGCTTGATCCTGATGGTGGTGGTGGTGGTGGTTGGGTTGGGTTGGTCCTTGTGACGTAGTACAAGGCCCTGTCAACAAAATAATACCCCGCGTAGTTTCGAGTTTCACTGAAATGGCACTCGTGATAGTTTATCACTCCTTAAGCTTTCATGAATACTTCAATGTTCAAGAGAAGGTGAATGCTTTGCTTTTGAAACCTCGACTCACTTTTCATGAGCCTCACTTCTCTGCTTACGATGAGATCGAGGACTCGAAGATGGCGGTGCTAGATGGAGAATTAGGGTCCTTCTAGCGGCTGTTTCTAAATCCTCGAGGCCGTCCAGTGGTGGAGCAGCCTCATCATTTAGCTCAGCCATCATGTGTGCGACGTGCGTGCCAATGAGGCAACTGTTACGCAAGAAAAGGTTAATATTTAGCTAAGCCATAAGGTAGCCCTTTTACAAACTCGAGCCTACTTCCTATTGCAGTAATCGTTGCTGCCGAAATCATTATTAGCTCCTAAATAGTAACCTACGAGTAGTTCTCAACCAACTTCACGCAAACACAAAACCTTCTGTGTTCATAACGGCATGCATTGTCTTCTCCTCACTTCTCCTCACCTCGCCTCCCTCTCGCTCATTGCATGCTCTTCTTTCTTACAAATACAATAGCACGCAAGCTCTAAAGCGCTCCTCCTCACCCCATCCATGCATATGATTCGCAAAAACGCCAAGTTGAACCTTCTCAGTCTCCCAGCTCAGTTAGGCGACTGGACGCGCTCCGCCCAAAACAAATCCCTTTCTAATAAGGAGAAATACGTTGTAGGAAATATGTACAAAAATCGAGAACTTTTTCTTTCCGCGCGGAGATATTTGGTGCCTGTCCCAGGAACAAGAGGAACACATAAGGCAAAGGTCGTGATATCCTGAATCTGGTATACTGCGAGCCTCGGTTGTTCGGAGAAGAAGTGACAAAGTATGTTTTGTCAGAAATATGTTATTAAGGTGTATGTTTCGCCAAGTCGCAGCCAACGACAAGTAAATCTTCAGTGGATCATGAATTGCTTCGCTGATGTCTTAAACAACAGTATCGTTTTTTCTGATGAAATATGCCCTGGAATTATCAGTTCTGATTTGCATCATTCGGGAACCAGGTAAACTCACTTGCAAGCCTCGTACGCCGACCAACAAATCGCAGTGCTTGGCATCGTAGTAACAACACGGGGCCGCATCCCCTTTAAAAATCCCCGGAAACCCTCTCTCTGGTGTAATAATGTGGCTCCCTCCATGAATCCACTAACGTTCCTCAGCGCAGCATCATTAGCTGTTCCTCTCGTCTGCAACATCGTCTTGACCACATCCATGGGAGTTGTAAGAGCCGCAGCAAATCCTCCAGCAACAGCTCCCGCAACGCAATGTGTTACCGGGTCATAAGCTTTCGTGGGGTTCATGAACGTCGACATCGAATCGTACGCGAGTAATTGAAGTGCGGTGAAAGGAACGGTCATGGAAAGCGTCGTGGGGTAGGAGACGTAGAATGCGGACACGCCTTCGCTCCGATAGACGTATTTTGCGCAGTCGAACATGGATCTGTACATCTTTTGCGAATTATGAATTTGCATGCGCTGCTTGATGACTGTAGATTATCAGCGGTGACCTCGGCCCTTGATCTCGAAACATACCATCGAATGGGTTCATGAGGCCATCACTCGCAATTGTTGCGCAAGCTCCGCTGGTGACTGGCCAAGTGTTAGTAGATATCCGTGGAAGCCGAAAAGTCCAACAATACTTACAAGAAGCAAGAGGGGTATGGACACCAGCCTGGTTACCTCCCATGACATGCTTTACAGCTTCAAGGGTAGCAAAGTAGACTGCGTGCGCCGGTCCTGTAAGATGTATGAGCATTTGCCCCCCATAAATCGCCAGATATACCAACCTGCTCCAACAACCACACTAGACATGCCTCGCCATAGACTGAGGACTCCCTCCCCCGTGGCTATTCGATAACCCCCCTGGATCATCCCATTGTAGACTGCGGAGGGGGTTGGATTGAGGATTTGCATTCGTGTCTGCGCGGTAGTCAGTAACAATGTCTTGACATCATTCCCAGGGGCAAACATCGCGCACCTTGATAGCATCAATCGGGTACATGACCGTGTGCTCCTATAAACATATCAGTC
Organism: Lachnellula subtilissima; assembly: GCA_007821545.1. NCBI lineage: Eukaryota > Fungi > Ascomycota > Leotiomycetes > Helotiales > Lachnaceae > Lachnellula > Lachnellula subtilissima. Next base: position 5,527 of record QGMJ01000396.1, read on the forward strand.
TACAATGCCTATCGGGCCGTTTTCGAGGTGCTTACAGCTATTCCAGCAAATGCACCGGCGGCCATGTTCTGCATCAACGAGAAGTTCGGCGGTAGCGCCTCATATCTAATGATAAGCAGTCAGTAATCTGTAGATAGGTATTAAGGTCACAGATATATGTTAGCACGTACTCATACTCTTCTGCGGCCTCTGCATTTGGCTTGGCCATTGGGGGGGCCACTGCCGCTCCTCCGTATGTATTTGATTGCAGAGCCAGGATGACGGCGTCTTGGATAGCAGCGGGAATGGTGCAGTGGTACTGGCTTGGGGGCGAGTTCGGAATAAGGGGGAATGTATCGCACACTTGGGCCGCGTGCGTTCTGAGATGGGGTGGGAGAGGAGAGGAGAAGGATGAGTGAGATTGGGCTGACTGTTTGGTGGTTTGGAGAGGTGTATTTTATCGATCATGGAGTTCTTGCTGCAGCAGCAAAAAGTCCCAAAAATCAAGCGAAGCAGGGGTGTGTAAATACACCGAGGAACTGAGCTAGACTTCCAAAACCTTCATCTACAACAATAAAAAAGACTGATGAACCCTTAGAAGAATAGACAATTGTATTTCATGGATGCTAACGCTGCAACATGTCTAGGTATCTCACAAGTGCAGTAGCAGGATGTGGTGGCCCGACCTCTTTCTCTCTTTCTTTCTTTCATTCTTTCATTCTTTCTGTCTCTCTCTCTCTTTAAATATGAACTACACGGTCCATAGCTGCACTACCTAAACTCCTAAAATACGCTACTACCGGCTTCTATCTCATCCCATGTGTGTTGTAAAACAGCGACGTTGATTCTCCGGCTTCGCAACTTGGCTCGAGTGGTCTGGTCGGATCTGATAAAGTGTTCCTGTCCACTTTTCCAGGCCCCTGCACTCTCTTAACCCCCCAGCGAAAATCATCCTGCATAAACCGCCTAATACGATCCCGGGGTTCAGAGTTTATCAGATCCAAAATACTCCAGTACGCGCCCCCATCGTACCACTTTTGTACAAACTCAGCTCACTATCCCTACAGCAAGGTACCTCCCTCCCATGCCCCAGTGCCAGATTCCCATGTCCCAAGGAACCGGATTGCCATGCGAGGACTGATGCAATTCTGGAGACTGTGCCATGTGGCTTTGTGGCTATCATCTGCCTGCCGCTTCTAAGTCTCGTCTCTTCTTTTCCCTTTCCTTGTCACGAGTTTGCGCCAGGTGGGGGTCACAAGGTACAAGGAGTAACCCTCTGTTGAGCCCCGTTCTGCATGAAAGATGCACCGGGAACGCTGGCGATATGCTTCCAGTACCTACTGTATTAATTTGTGAACGGTACGGAGCCCAGCTACCCATATGTGGATTCCTCCGGAATCTAGAATCTGGATCTATTTAGTAAGCCGCCGCGGAGATATGGGATGACAAATTGCATAAAGCCGACTCGGCCGATAAGCTTCAAACCACTAATAATATGAGATTATTCGTCTCGCTCAACAATATACTGATATAGCTGTATTCAAATGTATGATATCAAAACTCGCCATCCGAGTGCCTTCCATGCCAAATCTTCCCAAACTCCACAAAGTGCCTAATCCCGCTGAAGATCAAATATTTATCCCAGTTCTGCCATCCGTTTGTGCCTTGTGAAATTGATAAAACAATCCTAATACTCCCCCTTCAGCTGCCTCGCCATCGCCCTCATCTTCAACATCTTTACTTGTAGCCCTCGTGGGCGATGTCTCCCATCTAGACTCCTCAAGCCCGACCACACTTTCATAAAGATTGCTTGCTCCACGACCCTGCTTCTTATTCCTGCTATTAGTCGGCTCATCTTCATCTTCAGTTGGCTCCTCGATAATGTTGTTTCGTGCTTGATATTGAGAACGAGAGGTGCCGGTACGTCTCCCACTACGCCCTCCAAATCCAGATGTGGATGGCTGGTGATGCGGGTCCAGCAGAATTGAGGTCATCGGTGACCCCTGCGCACCCGTTGGAGCGAATCGTGGAGTCCGAGAAGACTGAGGTCCGCCAACACCTGGTGCTCGACTTCCTATGCGTCTCTCACTGCGGCCCATTCTTGACGTCTGCATATCTCCGCCAAGAGTCGGTGACATGAGTCCAGGGAAAGCGGGAGGAGGATGGAATTGCTGCTGCTGCTGTCGCATGCCAGGAGGCACATGTCCTTGAACTCCAGTCTTAGGATTAAGCAGGTAGTTATCAATGAACCCATAGTACGATGCTGTCATCTTGCCATGCTTCGTGGAATAATAGTCATCCCGAAGGTCTGCTCGATCTTTGCCTTGCGGAGCCCCTCTTCCATCCCCTCTCTTAAAATCAAACACAGCAAAGGAGCAAACATATCCAACTCCATCAACATGGACAGTGAACTCTCGGAAAAAATCAATAATCTGGTCACTACATCTCGAGAGACTAAACCAAAGAAGGAAAGGGGTAATGATAATGTTGAGTATTTCCTCCAAAAATATCATGATCTTCATCTGATAAAGAGTGGCAAACTCCCTCTTGACTTCATCGCTATGAAGCCTGTTTTCCCAGTGAGGTGGTTTGTAGTGTGTATAATCAATCACATTCCGTAAAGCGTATTCGGGGTCGAAGACAAGATTCTCCTCCGGAATGGTACCATTCATGGCTGCCCAGACCGCACCAAGAAGAGTGACATAGAAAGCAACAGTCCTGTCTGGGGTTATCTGGAAGGTGAGAAACAGCTCTGGGTCCAGTAGGGTTGTAACAACAAGAACCGAAACTATAGCGCCTGCCACGAACGCTACAAATCTGGCAAAATGGGCCGTCTTAACCTTCGGGAACTGGTCGAGATAGCGAGAGGCAAATGGATATGACATGTTGAGTCGCTGATGGAAAAGATGATGAAGCTCATTGAACTCTCGAAACTTCCACTCAGCCAAAGGCGTGTACCGCCGTGATCCAATAGCAGCAGGGTCCTTTTTGTACTCCTAATGACGCATTAGCGTGAACCAAGAACGCTGAGAAGGGGATCAATACGTTGAAATATCTAAAGAAATACAGGACCATGAGATATAATATAATGACAGGAGCAAGAATGGCATTCATGTATCCTGCGAACATAAAGCGGGCTTTCAAACCATCACTCAACTGTTTGCGATGAGAGTCCTTCAAGACTAGTTGTCTAACCTGGCCGTAATCGTTGAAGATTAAGCCCATAATGCACCAATCTAAATTCCATAGCAAAGTCCTCGAAAAGAGTTGACGGGCCCCTAGAAATGGAAATTGCAGTGTCAGGTCCAGTATATCCTTGTTGAACAAGGCAATAAGATAGTTTTCCTTTCTCATCAGCCTGTTTGCAATGTCGTGCGCATCGAGTCTTTCTTTTGAATTGCTTCCGAGGTACTTTCGATTTGAAGGCGATATCTTCTCAACAGTGATCGGATTCGCGTCTCTGAGGGCCATGATCCGGGCAACAACGTCTTGCCATAAAACTGTCTGCATGTCGCTATCGGGAATTACAAGAAGTTGCTCGTAGAAGTCACGTAAGCGTATTAGACGTGGAACATCGACCACGAGTTGGTACACCTGGAAAAGGGAATACAAAGTAAATAACCAAATGGCGACATTGGGCATCCCTGATATTTTTGACGTGCATTTTGGTACAATGACTTCGGATAACTTCCTGCTGCTGGAGATTCTGTCGTATTCTACGCACTGCGTAAGAAAAGTTGTAAAGACGGCAACAAATATACTCGTGCTGTATCTCGAAGTCAGCGAGAGCGTTACCCACGGGCATCAAGAAAAGCTTACGCCAAATCAACAGTTCTCGCGAGCAAGATGCACCATATTCCAGCTCCGATATAGTAATCATATACCTCTGCCATGAAGTTATCCAGGTTTGTAACATTTATCCACCTCCACATTGCTTTATCCCTGGCACTACCTGTGAGCATCCCCGCCCGTTGAGGAGTTGCTTGCGGTCTCTCAGAGGTGGGTTCTTGGTGAAGCCGCTGCTGAGCTTGAGCAGCTTCCCAATGGGCTCTATTTTCTCTATTGGGTGGCCCAGGTATGGGAGGCTGTCTCATTGGTTGGAGTGTCTGTCGGACCCGTGGCTGACTTGGAGAGCTCGGGCCTGGCATCTCGCTGCCTTCCATCAGAAGAGAATGTGGCACCTCATCATCCCCATCTTCTTCGATCAGCCTGGGGGACTGTGGAAGCCATTTCGAGCGATCTCCTTGTATTTTCCCCCTTCGTTCCGCTCCTCTGCCGTGCGGCCCATCTCTCTGGGCCGGAAGAAATGCTGTGCTTTCGCTCGTGATCCGGCTATCTTCGTCGTTGAAGTCTGCATTTCCCAGCTCATCATCACGAAACTGCAGGTTCGCTTCATCGAGGGCTAGGCCCGCTCGCTCCTCCAGGTCCGATTCGGAGCCCTCATCATGGGCTCTGAGGTCGTCATATATCGAACGACCAGTAGGGTTCGTGGGTAATAGACGCGACAAGATATTTGAGGTCATCATCGTGTCAAAGGTTGCTGGTAGAAACCACTATCCCATAGTCTACGGATTTGTTAAGACAGACAAGCTACTCTTTGGGTAGAGTTGGTTAGCAGAAAGCAGCCCAGGAACGACGATGAGTGGAGGCGAATGGATGGGCATTTGGCGTTGTTAGGCTTCTGAGACAAGGCGGGATCCAAATACTGTGCGGCAAATAATCATGCCATGCTGTTGTTATAAGGTCAAGTCACCAGGTCTGTTGCTGTTATTACTTTCCTGTACCGTATTGCAGGCTCAAGGACCACGAGTGAGTGGTGAATGACTGTTATCGAGGTTCGGCGATGGCGCTTGTGCCTAGCGCAAGGCTGAGCTTTCAGCCTTGTACTACGAGTAGTCCTAGGCCTAGTATAGGATAGTCTAGCCCGCCCACCCTCAGCCGAGTTTCTCTCCAACTAACTGTCAACAAGTTGTACGATTCTCACGGCCAAAGTCCATTATTATGACCAGTGACTATTTTCTTGCCCGAAAGACTTCTGGTCTGAGTCTGGGTGAGGGCAATGAACCACCAGGATCGCCTACAAGCCCGCAAGCTCTCCGAACCAATCCGCTCTCCTCCAAGGTCACGAGTGTCCTTTCAGCGTCCTATGCCGATCCTGATATAAGGGATGCGCTGGGTCTCCTCGATAAACGCAACGTAGAAAACAATGCTGAAACACGGCGGCAGCTGAGGTTAGATGTGCAGAAAGAAGTCATAGAAAGCAATGGGGATATTATTCGTGAATTTGGCCACGTTGCGGAGGTGTGTCAAATACCACCAAAATCCGAACTCCGTGACTGATTCTTATAGCAACTCAAACGCATTGGTATTACCATTGCGAGTCTTAATGAAGGCTGTGAAGAGATGAAGCGTCACATTAGTTCGGCTCACACGGAAACTGCCCCGGTGCTCGAAGAGGCCACCGACTTGATCAAGCAGAAGAATCACGTTGAATCAAAACAACAGCTGCTAAAAGCGTTCAATGCCCATTTTGTCATGTCGGATGATGAAATGTCAACTCTCACGTCAACTGCTGAGCCCGTGGATGACAGGTTTTTTGCCGTTTTGACAAGGGCAAAGCAAATCCAAACCGACTGCGAGATTCTACTTGGGACGGAGAATCAACGCCTTGGACTCGAGGTCATGGACCAGATCTCAAAGAACCTGAATGGTGCGTTTCAAAAGCTTTACAGATGGATTCAGCGAGAATTCAAGACACTCAACTTGGAAAACCCCCAAATTAGCTCAGCAATACGGAGAGCTCTTCGAGTTTTGGCAGAACGTCCATCTCTTTTCCAGAGTTGTTTGGATTTCTTTGCCGAAGCGCGGGAACATATACTCACGGATGCCTTCTACACCGCACTAACTGGCACGTCTGTTAATGGCCAAGAGGATACTTCTGTGAAACCCATTGAACTAGTCGCACACGATCCACTGCGATATGTCGGAGACATGTTAGCCTGGACTCATTCTGCGACCGTTAGTGAGCGAGAAGCTCTCGAGGTTCTATTTATCTCCGATGGAGATGAAATTGCGAAAGGCATCCAGGCTGGGCGAGATAGTGAACCCTGGAATCGGATTGCGGATGACGGTGCTTCCAGCAGCTTTGATGGACTTAAAGCTCTAAACGAGCTGGTGGATCGAGATGTCACCGGAGTTGCAAGAGTACTGCGTCAACGTATAGGCCAAATGATTCAAAGTCACGAGGAGACGATCATGGCGTACAAGATCGCGAACCTCCTGAACTTTTACCGTGTTACATTTTCCAAGCTACTCGGTGAAGAATCAGTTCTCCTTGAGGCTTTATCCACTTTGGAAGAATCGGCACTACGCCAATTCCGAGCCTTGATGCGTGACCATGTCGCTGGGCTCCAGACGGAAACCCATGTCCCTCCAGCAGATTTAGGTCCTCCCAAATTTTTACAAGACGGCTTGAAACAACTCACAGCCATTATGAAAACATACGAGACCTCTTTCACATCTGCGGACACACGAGAGACTGGTTTCCAGCCTATACTCACAGAGGCATTTGATCCGTTCATCCAAGAAGTAAAAAAACTAGCTAAGGGTTTAGAGTCGCCTCAGAGCGCTATATTTTCCATTAATTGCCTGTTGGCAGCCCGAACTACTCTTGCTCCATTTGATTTCACGACCGAGCGTCTATCTAACACGCAAGAATCCGTCGAAGAGGATGCCAAGGGGCTCATTGAGCACCAATATTCATTCTTCCGAAACAACTCAGCATTGCAGCCTCTTCTCCAAGCTTTAGCGCCATTGTCAGACACGAAAGAAGACCTTAAATCCATCAGGTCGCTCGGAACCTTCCAACCAGAGCCATTGACCCAGGCGAGCCAGATCCTGGATGACTTTCTCCCATCAGCACTCATGGATGCCATGGAGAATCTCAAGCACCTTCAAAGCTCTGCGCTGGCCAGGGAGATTACAGAAGCAGCTGCAGAAAGATTTTGTGACGACTTTGAGCAGGTGGAAGATAAGTTGATCGCTGCTGATGAGATTTGGGAAGAGGAAGATGATGAAAAGGAACCCTTGCGAGCCTTCTTTCCTCGTACCGGTGGGGAAATACGGGTCTTGTTATCTTAAAAAGCTGGTCCGGGCCGCATAGTTGTTCAATTACCTTGCCTATTGAGAAATACAAAGCTTTTCTCTAAGAAAGTCAAACATATCACCCAGCATTTCCTCCGAGTACCAGTGCCCCAGACCTTCATATTCCACCATCTGAACATCAGCTCCCAGGAGGTCCAAGCAAGTTCTAGCTTCCCTACCCATCTCGATAGGAACCTTCTCATCCTCCGTACCATGTCCCATAAACACAGGGACATCTCGAAACACCATCCCTGCCTTATCCCCCATCTCGATTTCATCCCTCAAGAACGTGACAGCCTGCGTTGGTAAGTCCTGCTTGGTGATTCGGTTGTTCTCAAACCCATTGCTACTATCATTTTCATCCCCGGAATTACAGAACGGATTATCGTCGTTATCTCTTTCATCCTCGCCAAAGACATCATCACCATCTCCCTCGCTGCCGCCTTTCACAATATCCTCAATATGATTTGCAAACGGTAGATATCCGCACATCCCCACAGTGGCAGCGAACGGTCCACCATTCCAAGTCAGAAGTGCGATTAAAGACGTAGCACAACCCTGACTAAGTCCCCACAACACCACATTCTCCTCCCCCACCTCCTCAATCTCTCGCTCCAAGATCCCGTGCACATACCCCGCACTCTTGCGCAGACCAGCTCTCATCAGCTCCTGCCGTTTAGAGGGCGCCTCCATGTGCCAGTGATCGAACCATTGATGCGTAAGTGAACGTTTGTAGATGGTGGCGCGATTCCGGGACGCGGTGAGGAAGATGAGTTTGGCGTGCGGGAATGCCGTTTGGAGAGTCTCGCCGGATGGCGTGGTGATGGAGAGGAGAGGAGGAGCGAACTTCTCGGCTGTGGAGCCCCGGCCGTGTAATATGATGAAAGTCTGTTTGTGTTCTTGATGTGGCGAGACAATTATGGGATCCGGGAATTGTCCTGGCGTGTTCTTTGCTCGTGAAGCGCGAGGACTATACGGCACAGGTGAATCTTTTCCACGCTCGGAAGGTTGGACTGTCGAGTGGCCCAAAAGGGCATGTTCTCCTTGGGAAGCCATTTTTGCATTAGTCGCATTGTCATTGTAGCAGTTCTTTCTGGATTCGGTTCGTCCATGCGAATTGGGCGAAGAAGGAAGGAACGACTATAAGTATTCAAGTGTATGCGGGGCAAATCAGTGGAAGGGAGGAAGGAGCATTCAGTGCTTTTTCCAAGCGTGGTTGCTTTAGCAATCGAAACTTTGACCATATATACTGTAGTATGGAAACTGTTGCAAGAAAGTATTGGTAGATATCTGAGCAAATGTTTGGAAATGACGAAATTAAGAAAGAATAACTTCTCTAGGTGAGAGTGAGTCATTCTTGTGTACGATCACCTGATCCTTGTCGTTACTTGCAAATTCAGACCGAGGCTAGTCTAGGGCCCAAAAGGATGTTAGAAAGAGATGAACTCAGTTTCTTGATAAGCTCTAGGAGCTGCTACTGCAAATTTTTAGAACGGTAGCGACGAAGGTACATCTCAGCGAGCACCCCACGCCCCTATACGAAAGCTTCAGAGCGTTGGCCATTTCATTTCTTACCTAACCTTTTTGATATATAAAGCCTCCACATGCATTATTTGCGTGACAGTATAATATTTTATATAAAAACACCAAAGCTCGTATCGAAGCGTGATCTCGGCCAGCCATTTTCAGGCCCTAGGGCCGTACTCAGCTCGCTAAACTATAGGGGTAAGAACAGCAAGAGTCGAAGTCTAACTTCAACATAAAAGCTGTTACGGGGCTACCTACCTACCTAGTTTCCGTCACATGTATAATGCCGACGGCAATATGTATTATACGGCCATGCATAATGATTTACAGTGCCGTACAGAGCATTATAACCTGCAGCCGTAAGAGCGTGTGTGATACCACTAACGCTTGGCATTATGCTTCTAATTAACCAGCTTTGCGCAGTGCTGTGCTGTGCTGTGCTTCATATCGTACGTCTAGCAACCAACACATAGCCTTCCTCCTCCAGTTTTAGGTTGTATAATAAGTACCTCCGTAAGGCCTGATTTATTTCCTAAATCTTGACCTGCCCTACCCAGGTATCTTTTGGTTCCATACCCTCCACATCATCCTCCCCATCCGCACTGCTGCTTCCATCAGGATGGTCCTTCTGGAACTTACAAACGAGTTGATCAATAAGATTCTGCTTTACTCGGTTCTCACCCGTAATACCAAGAGAGCGCTCAGGTTAAAGCTAGTGTGCAGTAAGTTTATGTCCAAACAACTCAATATTTCTATATCTAATGGAGTATATGCAGAGCGATTCTTCCTTTCAATTCATGCTGCATTTTTGGAGTCCCGTCGTCTAGACCAGTCCCCCAGGTCCTGTTCAAACGACCGAGGGTTGTCTTAATGGTATATCCAGACCGATCATGGGGCCAGTAAATTTCGGCACTCGTATCTTGTATATAGAGTCCGGACTGAGACCAACTCTGCCCTACGTCGCTTCCTTGATATCCGCGCTGTCGCTGAGAGAGTATGTAACGAGACTGGTGCCGACCTGGCCACTGCGATAGATGCCCTCTGCTGGCCTGCGCTGAAAAACGGAACACAACCATATGCTGACTCGGTACTACAGAACGCGCCACCGAATTCAGGGCTAGACCTCTTGTGCGCGGCGGCATATCTCAATCTTATCCCTACAGCCAAACAGCTACTCCGGGAAGGTCATTGCCTATCGAGTAAGAGCATTCTCTTCTCTTCGCCCTTGCGACTAGCCGCATGGTCTGGCAACGCCAATATACTCCAACTCTTTCAGGAATATACCCCCGAATCTGAATACCGCAAGCCAGGTTGTAGGGAAGGATGGAAGGGCAAGGCGGGACCAGAATCATTTAAGGGCGCTACTATGCGAGCAGATCTGGACATCGTCCGTCTTGCCGTATATCCACCTTCTCGCGCCACGCCAGATAGTACCGATGTTAATGGCGAGCCCTTTGGAATTATTAATCGCCATAAACTCATTGGCAATGCACTCTGTCGAGCCGAGTTCTACTCGAGGAACCTGGAGGTATACAAATACCTCGAGACTTTCTTTGCTGATCCCGCCGACATAGATTGTCAGCTGGCATTTCACTTCAGCTTAGGGAACCTCGAAATAGTACGATATCTTCTCGATGCAGGTGCAAATATCAAAGGGATTGGTTGTCGAAGGGGAAATCCACTCGCTCAGGCTTGCTGAAGGTGCCACGAAGATGTCGTTGACCTTCTACTAGAACGAGGCGCTGATTCGAATTTTGGAGGAGGGGAAATCAAGAGTATTAATGCACTAAGTTCCGCAGCAAAGGGCGGAAGTCTGGTCATTGTTCGCAAGCTCCTTGACCACGGCATTGACCTGAGCCGCACTAGTCCTTTCGGGCAATAAATCATGCAGCCTTGCTTGAGCATTCTGCAATGTTGCAGCTTCTGATAACATTGGGGTAGGATTCGGGACCTGGTTGGAGATGTGCCTTGAGTGTGGCGGCTGAAAGGGGTCTTGACTCGAGGGTGGATATGTTGAAACGGGAAGTGCCTCTCTTGGCTCTTGAAAATGCAACGAATTGAGCCAGGACTCTCAAACACAGCTCTACACATGCTTTCGAACTTTTGAATCGCAGAGTGTTGTGTTCTTAGGTATACTTGCAATCAGCTCTTTGGCGCTATGCTAGCGCCAGAAGCAGTGCCTGAGCATGCTCGAAGACCGAGGGGAAGCTGTGCCCAGCAATACAGAAGCAACGTTGCTTCAACTTCAACCACCCCCTCTGATGAATGAGAAACTAAGAACAAACGCAGAATAGTCGGAAAAGGGGACTCATAAAATGCCGTCTTTTACAGCAACTTCTGAATATTGTTGTGGTACTTGTTACACTGGTTGAATCATCCCTGCAACTGTGGCAGAATACCAGACAAACTTTACCATGGTAGAATAATCATTATTCAATAGAGACAAGGTTGATCTCGACATCCAGAAGTAGAGAGATACCAAGATCCGAGGTCTTTACGTTATAACTAGCATACACCACAAAATTGGAAACTAGACATCAGAACATACCTAGTAACAAGTTAAGAACAAGAGCCGAAATGCACGAAATCAGAAGACGACTTTTCTGAGCAAAGCTGAGAGCTTGAAAATGAAGTCTTGTAGTTGCACATAGCCGCAGCCTGTGCCCATTCGTAATCAGAACTGTGGACAATCCATTGGCTATGATCTTCCAAGTGCTGCCTTGCCCCTTTCCTTCCCTTCCCTACCCCCTTTCATCCGGTCTTATCTTATGCAGTCCAAGCCATACATAGCCGAAAAAAGAAAGAGTGCATTTCCCCCTTTTCAATTACAATTACCCAGTAGTTTTGAGTTGGCAACTTTGTACAGGCGGAGGAGGAGTGCGATAAGGACAAGTCAGCGAAAATGGTGTAGAATAATAAGACGAACGAACATTGTAGAGATACTAATAGGATAGGATAGGAGAAATAGGTCCGGGAGGATCCACTTGAGCTGTCAGGAACAAATCCGAAAAGAATGGAAATTGATTGATTGTTATTGTTTGACGGTAAAAAGACGGAGATGATCCGCATCCCTGCCCAATTACGTCAGGGTCGTCCGTGTTGTGTGCAGCCATCAGACTTGTATCCTGACAGCAACAGCAGATCGAATACTAACGAATATAGTACACCAAGTACTACCTTGAGCTTCTGGATCTTCTATAACATTCTCTGCCTCTGCCTCTGCCTCTACCTCTGCCTCTGCCTCTGCCTCTCCCTCTCCCTCTACATCGCGCTTTCTCCATCTATCAACGTCGATGTAACGGCTAGTAAAGCTTCCCGCCTTCAATTCCTGCCTGCAGTACCTTACCTTACCTACCTTGAAACTAAAACTTCAACAGACTTTAGTCATTGACAACCTGTTATTTTACTTCCTTTTTCAGGGCGCATCATTCCACCTCCCCACCAATAATACCCTCCGAAACGTCGCCCTTGTTTCCCCTCAGACCACCCCACAAGTCCATTCTCGCAGACCTTTTATCTCTCTCGAGAACCCCACCTACCGATCGATTCCTGTCAATCCGAATCCCCCCTCAATACTCTATCACAATGCCAGCTTTAGTCGAACATGTTAAGCCGCAAGGAAGACTACTACTCGTCTCCAACCGACTCCCAATCACCATCAAGCGCTCTGATGATGGCACATATGCGTTTTCCATGTCCTCTGGTGGACTGGTCACAGGTCTAAGCGGGCTATCTAAAACTACCACCTTTCAATGGTATGGATGGCCGGGATTGGAGGTGCCAGAGACAGAGGTTGCGCCGCTGCAGAAACGATTGAAGGATGAATATGGGGCCATACCAGTTTTCATAGAAGACGAGTTGGCAGATAGACATTACAATGGCTTCTCTAGTACAGTTCTCCTCCAAGATTGCTCCTATCACTACTAATAGCACTGCAGATTCTATCCTCTGGCCCCTTTTCCACTACCATCCTGGAGAGATTACATTCGACGAGTCGGCATGGGCAGCCTACAAGGACGTCAACCGTCTGTTTGCGAAGACAATAGTGAAAGACGTACAAGATGGAGATTTGATCTGGGTCCACGACTACCATCTAATGCTCCTCCCAGAGATGCTGCGAGAGGAAATTGGCACCAGCAAGAAAAACGTCAAGATTGGCTTCTTTCTCCATACGCCATTCCCAAGTAGTGAGATCTATAGAATTCTTCCTGTTCGAGAGGAACTGCTTCTTGGTGTACTTCACTGCGATTTGATTGGCTTCCATACATACGACTATGCTAGACATTTCTTGAGCAGTTGCTCTAGAATATTGTACGTCGAAGAACCTCAAGATCGAAGCCGTTCCGAGCTAATAGCAAATAGAGAAACAACTACGACCCCTGATGGTGTTGAGTTCCGTGGGAAATACGTCACTGTCGCGGCTTTCCCAATTGGCATTGACCCCGAGAAATTCGTCGACGGCCTCAAGAAGAAAGAAGTTCAAGACCGAATCGCTGTCCTAGAACGTAAATTCGAGGGAGTAAAGCTGATCGTCGGGGTCGACCGTCTCGATTATATCAAAGGAGTTCCCCAGAAGCTTCACGCACTCGAGGTATTCCTTACAGAACACCCTGAATGGGTAGGAAAAGTTGTGCTCGTCCAGGTAGCAGTACCCAGCCGAGAAGACGTCGAAGAGTACCAAAATCTCCGAGCAGTCGTCAACGAGCTGGTAGGCAGAATCAATGGCCGCTTTGGCACCATTGAGTTCATGCCTATCCATTTCCTACACCAATCTGTAGCATTCGACGAGCTCACGGCTTTATACGCAGTATCCGACGCCTGCTTGGTTTCATCTACGCGTGATGGCATGAATTTGGTCTCGTACGAATACATTGCCACGCAGAGAAAGAGACACGGAGTCATGATCCTGTCCGAGTTCACAGGCGCAGCTCAATCACTAAACGGTGCTCTTATCGTCAACCCCTGGAATACAGAAGAGCTCGCAGGCGCCATCCACGACGCAGTCACGATGTCTCCAGAGCAACGAGAAATCAACTTCAAGAAGCTGGAGAAATATGTATTCAAGTACACGAGCGCGTGGTGGGGCGAATCGTTTGTGAGCGAGCTTGTTAGGATCAGCGAGCATGCGGAGAAGAAGCAGAAGCGGAGCGGTCACGGGCAAGATTCATGACCTAATCGGCAGTATGAAAATATCTATTGTGGGAGGCAAGAAGAACGGGAAGTTTGCGCCGGGCGAGTGGAAAAATTGATAGGACGGGTATGTAACGGCGCGGGTAACGAGCAATGGGCATGATACGATACCAGTTCGCTTGCAGTAGGGCGAGCAGGCTTTATGAGAACATATACGATAACGAAGCGAATATTAATCAAATCCAATCAGGTTGACTTGGTGCAGGACTGTTTTGAAATAGTCCTCTGGTTTTGAACCTCGGGATTCTGCAAGTGCCAAAACTGATGAGCTTGGCCTGATGACCCCTAGTTGAAGAGTGCTAGGTTAATTAGGTAGAAGACATAAAATGCAACGCGTTCGTATTTTACTATATCCATTCTGCTGCTAGTGATGAGGGTGAGTACTGTTTAGTTGCATAGATACATAACCTGATGAGGAGACGATTGAGCACTAGAACATGAGGAAGCTGTCAGGGTCACCATCATAGAAAGATATTGAAATCTGGACTAGATGATCCAAGTTTTATTTCACAGAACATCTGCTAACTCTAGCATCCTAGCAGAGATATCACTCTATCTAGAGTGGATTCTAGACATAATCAATAGCTTTATAAAGATTCCACATTATGTATATTTTATCTAAGAATCTAATCAGACTGCGTTCTTTTAACTACAAGGGGTCAGCATATGTACTCGATCGGAGAAAGAAAAACAAATACGGACCATAAACAGTAGGATCGTATGGCCTATAAAGTCTCCAAACGGTATGTCTTTATGCATATCCGGCCCCGACAAACGATGAGATTATATAGATAAGTTCGTGACGCTGGGAGGGAGGTTGTTGTGAGATCCGGAGAAAATCGCAGGTTCACGACCGCGTCCAGGAGGCCGAACGTTGTATAGGATTGCCGGACATTCGTTGCAACTCGGCCTCGGCATTAAGTATTGCAGAAGCATCCTGAGATTCTGACTCTACCGCATGAACGAATATGAGCGACGAGTCCGTCTAAGAATGGTCTTCACTTGAGAAGATTCACTCCCAAGAGATAACTGTACGAATAACCGTTGAGTCTTCAAACTTCCACAGACGATTTCTGTTTGGAAAAAAAAACTTACCGGACCTCTCTCACTTTATGGTGGAAGTCTAGGATAGAGGGTTGAGCGCAACTAATCCAAAATTCGGTGTATTGAGCGGGGCATAATATTATTTCACCGTTCTTTGGCTTCTTGCTCGAGGAATTCCAGCCACTCCGCTTCTTGAAACTCTGGCCCCGATCCCAGCTTATAGTCAACTCGTTTCACAGGAGGACTCTCATCCTCGCAGTCGCTTTCTTTACCATTAAACGACGTCTCTGGGGTCAGCAGTTGTCTTTTGGATAGAGAGACAGGTCGCGTAACTGCGGGGGCAGTCAAACAATCGTCTTCTGCCTCCGTCGATCCTCTTGAAACTGAGGTCTCAGGAGAAAGAAGTCGTCGGGTAGAGTGGTGGACCGCCATGGTTCTTCTAACATTTCCAGGCGCCTTCTTCTCCTCTGGGTATCCGATGGGTGTGCTGCGCGTGGTTGAGGTACCTCCATTGACCGGCAAAGCCGCAAGCGCACTCGTTCCTGGAGCTGGTCCTATTGCACTGGGATCTGGTGTAGGAGCTTCTGACCATGGCTCGTTCCTCGCCAGAACTATGTAGGCGATTTGGAACCTACAGTCGGAAAGGGCATCATGCTTCAGCCCTTGCCGGGGAGGAGCCAATGGTGGTAAAGAATAATCTTTCCCTGTCTGTGCCCACACCTGCTTGACAACGGTTCGTACACACATATCGTTGTAGTACTTCCAAGGCACTTCCATCGAGCATGCCTTATACGCGCTCCGGATCCAAGTATTGTCGGCCATGGTGCCATTACCCCAAATCATAGGTTGGCTTTTGTAGGGTTTTGGCAAACCGGCTTTGATTCGCCGAGTTTCAGTCTCTCTTAGGGACTTTTTCACAAATTTTGATAATCTCATAATAGCTTGAGGGAGAGATATACAGCACTCCTGGCTGGTCTTCAAAGTTTGTGGGATTTCTCTCTTGAGCCAGCCGAGCGTATTGTCATCTGTGACGAGTCCATGCTCCAAACTGGATTGGAGACTCACTGGGGTGCAAAGACTGTCGAGTTCCTCCCCGGTGTCGATATCGAAGTATACTGCTGCCAACTCAATTATGGCTGGGTTGTGGGTGTCAATAGCTGCGCATTCGAGATCCAGCATGATGTTTGTGTGGACATCCTTTTGCCGCATTATGAACAGGGTAGTGGGCCAATTAATAAATCCTACTACTACAATCAGCCTCATCAAAATCTACCATTTTGTTTTTTCTGTCAGTGAAAACCCTATATGCCTAAACTAGGGCATGGAGCTTATGGCGCGGAGAGATATTAGCCTACTCGACCTAAGAGAGTATATTTGTCTAGTTCCCGGTAGAACGAGGCTCTAGCAAGATGCAGGAAATGAACAAAAGGCAAAGGGTGAATGAGCCAGGGTGGTAAAGAACTTGAAGATCTATCTATACTAATAATATGAGCAAAAGTAGCAAGTGTAGGAGAAAGCCGCGTTCATTATACGTTTCTAATCACCCCACCCCGCATACTTACCTTAAGCGAATCACTCCTACCACCCCTCAAATCAGTAGATCCTTCTCCGCGCTAGGAAAGTACAAACGACGCGACGCGGAACTCAGCTCAGCCTTGTCTTTCTTGTGTGTACAAACAAGTATCTTTGGGGGAACCATCCTTGATCGCACAGCAACTTCAACAACATGGCACCTTCGGAGCGCGTTCTAATCGACAAGCTCAAGGCGACAGCTTTGGCCATCTTCAACAGCTCCGAGCGCGATCATCTGAGTGTGAAAAGGGTTCGGGACAAGCTGGAGGCGCAACTTGGACTCGAGAAAGGATTTTTCGTGCAACCCACCTGGAAAGAAAAGTCAAAGGTCATTGTTAAGGAATATGCAGTAAGCATTGTGCTTCTAGATAAATTATATCATATTTCCAGGCTGACTCTGTACCCTAGACTCAGTTGATCGAAGGAGAGGAACTAGAAGAGGCGTCTATTCAAGTCGACTCTCCTGTGAAGGAACCTACCCTGTCGCACAAGAAAAGCGCACCTCCGAATAAGAGAGCAAGGAAACCCACTTCTGCAGAGCAATCGCGACCTGCCAAGCGCCAAAAGAAACAAGAGACTCCAGAGGAAAGCAGTGAGCTTAGCGATGTGGTCTCGGACGAGGACAGCCCAGAGTCAGAGTTTGGTGATTCGGATGCTAGCGATGCACCGAAAGCAAAGAAGAAGTCTACGTCGAAACCCCCAGTGAAGCGTCAGTCCAAGCAAAAGGCAGTTGATTCCGAGGACGAGGACGAAGAAGAGGATGATCTTAGCGAAGTTCCGATTGATGATGAGGATGACAGTGATGCCAAACCAAAACCGAAGAAAAAGCCTCCTCCGAAGAAGGCTACCAAGCCGGCTGCTAGAAGTAAGGGAAGACGGAAGAGAGTCGAGACTCCTGAGTTAGAAGAGGAATCTGAGCTTAAAGCAGATTCTGAGTCTGAAGATGAACTTGCTTCAGTCAAGAAGGCGAAATCGAGGGCTAAATCGGCAGCGGACTCCGAAGAAGATGAGCCAGCATCTATAAAGAAGTCCAATTCAGAGATCAAACCAGCACCAGAATCTGACGCCGAATCCAACGTACCTACTCCGAAAAAGAAGGCAAAATCCGCGACACCTGCGAAAGCCAAGCCAGCCAGAGATTTTGCTGGAGTAGAAGACGAGGATATGGAGACGAAAGCCAATGATTCTGAGTCGGAAATGTCCATCGTCCTTGACGAAGCTCCCAAGCCAAAAGCCAAACGCGGTCCCAAAGCCCCCAAAGCGCCAAAACAACCTAAAGCCCCCAAGGAAACTAAATTCAAGGCCGCCAAAGCCAACAGCAGCCTCTCGCCTGCAGAAGAGCAGATCAAAACGCTGCAAACACAGCTAGTGCGTTGCGGAGTGCGAAAAATCTGGCAGTTCGAACTCAAGCAATTCGAAGACGACATGTCAGCCAAAGTTCGGTATTTGCAACAAATGCTTAGGGATATAGGCATGACGGGCCGGTTTAGTGAGGCGAGAGCGAAGGAGATCAAGGAGATGAGAGAGCTGCAGGCTGATTTGGAGGCTGTGAAGGAGGGGGAGAAGGTCTGGGGGATGGAGAGCGGACGGCCGAGTAGGAGTAAGGCTGCTAAGAAGAGCTTGAATATCAACAGTGGTGAGGATGAAGACGAAGATGAGAACGGGAAGCCGGAGAGCAAGGGTGCGAAGGTGGGGAGTGGAAGTGAGGATGATAGTGATGAGCAGCCGAGACCGAGGGTTGCCAGGGCGAAGCAGGATCTGGCGTTTTTGGGAGATGAAGAGGATAGTGATGAGTGATGCTCTCCCTCTCTATTGCTCACGAATTGTGGATATGAAGCAATTTTCATGAGGATTTCTATCTGGACGTGTTATGGATTAAGGATAATAATACATCGACATTGAAACAACTCGACAAAGCACATACTTGGTAGTGAGGAATATCAACGCCAGGAGACGTACCACCTCTATAAAGGAGAACTGGGATCTTGTCAATCAGTCATAAATGAATGCTGTATTCGGGGGGAAATTAGCCGCCTTGTTGCAACACTTTGAAGGCCACTAATCAGGAAATATGGTCGACTCTTGGAAAGTGATCCACTATGGGCGGGTAATGCTTAAATAGGCTTTCTCTAATTGTCATAAAGTGGATTCCAGTCCAAAGGCTTACATTCGCCAAGTTAAAGTTCAAGAGGTCATTCAAGAAGAGTCTTTTATAAAAACCCAAGATTGAAGTGAAAGAATAATGGCATTTCTTTTGGTAATTAACCCGTTATAATCCCGCCAGTAAACCTCCGCATCTAAAACATTCCTAGCAGATCCTCATTCGTCTTCTTGCCTCCACTCTCAAGCTGCTGTTGTGGCGGCGGAGGCTGACTCGCACCGCTCATATCTAGACCCGCAAACCCATTCATCAAATCATTCTGTCCCGCTGGCGCCGCACTCGAACTACTACCGTTCATATCAAATAATCCCATCATGTCATCCATACTGCTTGCACCCGCTGCTCCAGCTGCAGGACTCGCCACCCGCTGTGGCGTACCGGCTAACCCTTCCAAGCCTGAAGCACCACTGCTTGGAGGAGCATCCGCTGAAGCGGGAGCAGCCCCATCAAAATCGATGTCGAGGAGATTTTCGTTGTTATTTTTCTGGCCGACGACGGCAGCTGCAATTGGATTGTCGACGGCATTTTGACGCTGTTCTTGAATGGCTGCGTGTTGGATGGCATCGGCGCCGTAACGGCCATGACCGACGAATGTCTCAGGTGGTTTGTGGTAGACTGAGGCTAGGGTAGAGAGTTCTGTAAGAAGCTGGTCGAGGAGCTGAGGTGGAAGAGATGACATCGTTGTTGTGATTGGGGGTTTGTCGGAGAGAATGATATTCTAATTTTGTTAGTATTGAAGTCGAAGAAAGACAGGGGTACAAGTCTACCTTTGCTACCTGTAAATCACCTGATAATAATCGCCAGTAAACATATGCTCTGTCTCTGATGTCCGGGTTATCGTTGTCGGCTGTGGCTTGTTGAAGAACTGTCTGCACCAAACTTTGATTGTTGTCCGGCTTCTTCAAGAACAGCTTAACCACTGCGGTCAGGATTTGGAGTTGAACTTGTGTAAACTCTTCCATGAATCCTTCAACAAAACCAGAAAGGATCTCGTCCGCATTACTGATCTTCTCAGCGTATTCTCCAACGATCCAAATCAAGGAACCTCGTGCTTCAGGCTCATCCAATTCATCGATGTATTTGCAAAGAGTTGGGATAATGCCTTCATAACCAGGGTACTTTCGGAAGATGTCCTTAATGACCACAATTGCCTCTTGGACAACATAGTTGACTTTTGTAGCAATTAGATCAAGAAGAGTGTTGACACACTTCTCGCTGGCGCTCTCGATCTTGATAGCTGCTTGACCAATGGCCTTGACTGCTCTCCGGACAAAATCCATGTCGACTTCTAAGGCATACTCTTTTAACTCGGCCAAAAGTTGGTCGACGTTCTTGTCGTTTGCTATCCGCACCATGATCTCTAACTTCTGAAGCTTGACATATGGGGGATCATTGTATTTGCAGAAGAATACTCGTAACTCTTTACTTAGGATATCTGGCTTGGCTTGGAGTAGTAAATCGATGTTCCGTAATGCAACATATTGAACTTCTGGCGCTGATGCAACAAGGGTCACTTTTGAAAGTTAGCTATCGCAAATGCATGTAGGGACATGTACTAACCCAATGGTGGTGCCATTTTCTTCAAGTATTGCTTTGTGAGATCTGCGTTGACATACTTCATGTGGAGGAAGACTACTTTCACAGCTGCCAGCACCACGCTTGGATTGACGTGTTGGAACTGAGGGGAAACTCTTTCGCAGATATGCTCCGACTCTTTCATATCTGTAGCCCTGTAGTCGGCAAGGGTTGAGAGAATTGTAACTCTACCCCACTCTGTGCATTCGTTCAAAGCCATCAACATCTTCTTTAGCGCCGCGGGCGTCACTCGGAGAGCCTTGGTTTCTGGAGCCGCCTCGTTGATCTCTGCCAGGGCTGTGACAGAATTTGCGACTACCATGGGATTTGGATCTCCTATCATCTCCTGGAGTGTTTCTAGAAATCCGTTTTCTAAGCACATAGTCGGGTTCAGATCAAAGAGCTTCGCAACACATATCGCAGCCGTTTTCCGTACATAAGGCGACTCGTCTCGTAGTGTTTTCCGCAAGGGTTCCTCCATATAATCTACCATCTTATCCACCCTGATACACCCCATTGTCCGTATAGCAAGGGCCCGTACCAATGGATTGGGATCCTCGGAGTCTTGTACAAAGGTATTAACCGCTAGAATACAGAGGTCCGGATGTGATTTGGCGTAATTCCTAGATAATTCCAGAATCAGCACCGCTCCTATTCACCGGCCAAAATGAGGAGGTAACTTACATCAAATATAAATAAACAAGCTTCTTCTGGTCCAGATCTGACGTAGCAATGTTCTTCAATACATCAGGAAACAGAGCTGACACATCTTTGCCCAAGGTCATGGACATGATGGTCTTCTGAATCGCCTCCTTGCGCTCGTATGCATATTGCGAGACTAGCCCTGCTCTCAACTCAAATGTTTCGCCCTTTCTGGGTACCGCAAAGGCCCCTTTGATCCTATTTACCGCCATCGCTCACACAGATGGCGAGTTGAGGTCGTGCCCCTCATACGCCCGCGGCTGCTGTTGATGGACGGCCAGGCAGCAGCTATGTGCAATGGGCCGTAGTTAATCGCACTTGTCGTCCAAGGATAAACGTCTGCAACTGAGGACCTTCTGATGATAAATTCTGGTTAGTTTGTGGTTTTCTTTGTGGAGGTTGAAGTTGATCATAAATGTTGCCAGCTTCTCAGCCTTCTGGTGCGGTCAGAACGGCGCTAGCATTTGGCAGGGGTCGCAAGGAGAAGGCAAAGGCCACCCACTCACTCCACTTCAAGGGGGGTTTCCTGGCAAATTCATGCAACGAATGGATACTCGGAATAAGTTGAAACAACTATAATCCGTGAATCATTTAAGTACAGCATGGTGAGGACTTCACTACGTTATTTCTTTCTACTGCTTCTTTCGAACATGTCGCTAATACAATATTCCAAGGCAAACCTTCCAAACCTACGCCGGCTGTTTGTTGAAGCTCGAACAGATGCAGAAGAGAGTGCATATTCGAGAAATGCCGTTAGTATATAATTCTGTGTAAAGTACTGAATTACTAATTGGGTTTAGTTTTACAATATCGTGCTATTCATGTCATCGGTTGCTGTCGTTAGTCTTGTGGCTCAACGGATGAACAAGACTTCTTGACGAGCAATACCCGAGCGCTATTGTTTGAGCAGTGTCGTGAAAAACTGAAGCAAGTCTGGAGAGGCTGTTTTGTGATTGGGGTCAATAGAATTTGGGAGATCGCAAGGACTTTTGAAAGACTGAAAGGGCTAAGCCTCAGGGGAAGTCAGGTGTTTAAAAACCTGTGAGACATGGGTATTGTCACGACACAAGAAAGCGCGCATTTGGCAAGATCTTTGAAGGGATCTTCAAGCAGAACTTCGGTGTTTCTAGATTGGAGACAAATGGATAGCCTTGACAAGCTCTGGGCGCAGGAGAGTGAGGCGATTCGCCTACCACTTGCTAATACGTCGGCAAAGTCTCCTCTTCTATCGTTATTTTCAGGAGCCGCTCTTACCAATTCCACTTCCAATATCGGACGTTTCTTCCAGTGCCTCTATCAGGGTTCATCTTGGTCGTTCCCATTGCACCTAACCAGCCATGACCCCCTCGACCTTCTTGGCGTCCAGTTCTTGTGCTTGTATCTCATATCCCCTTACCTTCCCTTCAAGCCGTAGTCCCAGTAACAACCTCTCCCGTGGTATCCTTCCCAGGTGCAACAGCTACCTTCCCTTCGGCCTTCTGCTTCTCCCACTGCTCTAGCGTAAAGCACTTCGGTGTCCAAGCATGAATAGCAGCAACCTCGGCCTTCAACGCCGTATTGACCAATCGATGTCTCGCCAAGGTCGTCTTCTTCTCGAATTGAGGCGATACTATCACAGCAGAAAATGCTTGACCGCATCCACCTGCAAGTTGGTCAGCTTTGAGCGGGATGGCGGGGTAAAATAGAAATATTGGACGGCGACGGACCTGACATGTCTTCGATTTCGACATGGATTGCTTGAAGTTGATCGATTATTTTGGCCTTGAGGTCTGCCTCTGAGACTCCTGGAGTTTCGGCCATTGTGATGTTTTAGAGAGAGGGTTCTGGGTTTCTTGACGTTGGCCCCTCCGTTCTCGGAAAAGTTGATGTGATGAGCAAGGAGCGGGGCAAGCGGCCGAGTCCTGTTTTGGAAACCCTCACCACAGCGACTTCTACAGCTTCAGCTCTTACAACAATGTCATGACTTTTCAAACAACACTTCGGAGATCAATTACAACAATGGCGAATCCCACAGTTTCGCCTTTTTCTCGGGCCGTTGTTGGGGCTATGAGGAAGTTGTAAGTGACTTATACCCTGTGACCGAGAATGCATTGTTTACTTCTGTTATAGGTACCCTGAGAAGCTTGCAGACAGTAGTTTCGATAATACTGGACGTAAGTGATGAAGTATTATGCAAATATGCAACGTACTAAAGCTCTCCAAGTCCTCCTCGAAGCTCCATATCGACCAGGTCATCTGAAGAACTCGGCTCTCCTCACTGTGGATCTCACCCGAGCAGTTGCAGATGAAGCTATTGCAAGAAAAGATTCCATAATCATAGCATACCGTAAGGAACTTCCGATCATAAGGTTTCGGGACTTCACACTCTCTCCCCTGTTTCTTTCATAACCCCAAGGATTATTCCTGTCAAACTCAGACTGTCCGAAAGCACTCACTTCAATATCAAATGCAGAATGCAGACTAACCTGAAGAAGACCCCATTATCTTCCGCCCTCTGAAAGCACTTACGCAAAGCAACACCCAACAAAGTACCCTGTTACGGCTTGCCCAAGAGGGTATCAGTGTCTACAGTCCCCATACAGCTTTAGACGCCGCTGAGAAGGGCCTCAACGACTTTCTCGTGGCATGTATTACAGCTGAAACGCCCATGGTGAATGGAGAGTGAGTGTTACTATTATTCGAAATCTGCAAACATTTCCAAACGTTACAACGCTAACTTAGAATAGCCCAATTGATTTCGAACAGCATCACTCTTCCGTGTTGACTCCAGTCAAGGACGCTCCACAAGGCTTTGAAACAGCTGGATACGGCCGCATAGTGCGCTTCCACAAGCCTCAGACTCTTGGAGACATCATAGCAAGAATCACATCTAACCTCGAGCTTCCAGGCGTCTCGGTCGCAGCCCCTCAAACTATTCCAGCCGGGGAGAGGGATCAGATCGAAATCTCTTCTGTCGGCATTTGCGCAGGTTCCGGTTCCATGCTCAATGGCCTTGATGTAGACTTGCTGTTTACAGGGGAGTTGAGCCACCACGAGGCTTTGGCCGCTATTGAAAAGGGCAAATGTGTTATCACCACTTTCCATAGCAATTCGGAGAGACGATTTCTGGAGGCTCGGCTGCTCGCTCAGCTGGATGTTGCGACTAAGAAGGAAGTCGAGGAGCTGGGCAAGAAGGGGCAATGGGAGGAGAGTTTGACAAAGGATTTCACTATAGCAGCTAGTAAGTCTGATAGAGACCCCTTCGTGATTGTGATGCGTGAGTAAAGAGATGGCAATCACAGAAGACAGAAACGCGAATCACATTGGATACTCCCTCTGGTGACCGTTATATCGCAGGTAGTAGTCGAGGAGTATTATGACTCTTCTTGAAAGCAATTAGTCGCACTGGGCAAGTAGGGATGGTGGATTATTACTATTGGCTTGCAAATGAGTACAGCAAGCCCTGCCGGGTATCATCATTTCGATTCTCTCTTACTCTTCACATTAACCCAACTCTTCTCATTAGGCGGCTCCCCCCTAATAGCAGCCTCCCCATCCTCAATACAATCCAAAACATCAGCACCACCAACCCCGCGTTCCTTCCACCTC
>QGMJ01000397.1:0-29934 GCA_007821545.1 Lachnellula subtilissima
GATTATTATTTATAATAAAATTTGGAAGCTTTTAATGGTTAGTTGAATTAAAAATAATTATTTAAAAGGGGAGGTTAAAAATTGGGAAATCCAAATTTCGCTTAGAGGTGGGCCGTGTGTGGTGGCCCCTACTCTTACTTTGCGAGTTGTAAGAATTGGAATATGCTACCTTATAAGTGAGAGCTTTATGCCAGCCTCCGCATTCTAGGTTTGGCTATGAATATAAAGAATGCGGCTCACCTGATTTATTCGTCACGTGTAAACCCACCTTTCTCGTTAGGTGGCCTATCAAACTCTTAATTCTTGACTAGACGGTGAAGAAACCGCTGCCCAATTTAGTAGCCACATGATTATATGTTTCATGAGATGGAGAATACCAGCGTTACTGTTTAAGTTATTCTGAGTGCCCAGGAGCATATGACCGCTTGGCACATGAACAGGTACAGCGATCAACTTCGGTGGGGTTGCAGTTTTGGGGTCAGGAACTGATGTTACCCCACAAACATTCTTTCTCTTGTAGCTCATACTAGCCAAAGTGTTTCATCTCTGTTGAATGGATGATATGATTCGGTTTGTTTATTGAGAAAAAACATAAGCCTTAAACCATAATTTAAACATAGAACCGCTTGAACAGACGTCTCGGATTTATCAACGACGCCTTGTAATCATCCTCATGGCTTCTTTCAATATCGATCCCCAGATTCTTGATGGCCTTCGTGGGAAAATAGTTCTCGTCACGGGTAGAATTTACTCTCATAGAACAATAAAATTTCCTAACATGTTGGTGGAATCTTTCTAACCTCCTTCTTTTCAGGTGCAAGCAGCGGCATAGGCCTCGCAACAACAAAGTCATTCGCCGCCCACGGCGCTCACCTCGTCGCCGCAGATATCAACCCGCTCCCAGAGGAAGTCTCCAATGTCACATTCAAGAAGACCAACCTCCTTGTCTGGGCAGAACAAGTCGAGCTTTTTGCCTTTACTGTCCGACAGTTTGGGCGTGTCGATATCGCGTTCTTGAATGCAGGGATCGGGGAAGACGAAGAGGTTTTTGTCGATACGTATGATGAAGATGGAATTCTAAGAGAACCTGTTTACAAGGTGCTCAAAATTAATCTCATAGCCCATATTAACGGAACGAAACTGGCCATTCATCACATGAGGAGGCAGGAGGGAGGAGGGGCGATTGTGATCACTGGTAGCGGAAAGTGTATGTTGAGAACTATGGCACCAATCACGTTATCGTAAGAATATATTTCCGACTGACTATATGGTAATAGGCTTTACAGGCGTGGGAGGTACGCCTATGTACGCTACAGCAAAACACGGTGTTAGTACTCAAATCAACTATCCCAACTGTTGTTTCTTGGCTGTGTATGCAATGCTTCTAGCTATATCTTCAGGGTGTAAAAGCTTGAATTGACTACTGTTCTACAGTGGGAAGTACGCTGTATATATAGGGCCCTTCAGACCCTAGCATGCATTCCATAGGCTATTGCATGCCACAAGCTATTGCATGCCACATGCTATTGCATGCCATACACTATTGCATGCCGTACACTATTGCATGCCAACACCAACCTTTATGGTGACCGCTGAAAGATATCCGCTAGAAACTGTCAGTTCTTGTACTAACACATCTCTTTTACAGCTTCTTGGCCTGGTTCGGACATTAGCCAAAGATATCGGCACCCTTAATGTGCGGATTAATTTGATGTGTCCCTTCTGGACTGATACGGGAATCTTCCCCCCTGGCTTGGTTGAAAAGAGTGCCAGTGCTAAACGGTCTATGCAGCCAGCCCTAGCATGTTCATATGCCGTGGCCTACCTTGGTCTCGATAGCAGCTGTCAAGGGAAGGTTATATATGCTGCATCGTCGACGTATACAGATGTTGAGGATGGGTTGTATAAGACTCGACCACTGTGGATGGGCGAACGGAACCATCTAGATCGAGTGGTGTGGGAAGAAGATCCGATTGTTGAGTTCAAGACACCTTTGTAGATTCCAGGTAGATAATTGAAGCCCCTCGAACTTGGAGTCATATCGAAAGCAGTCCCTTCCTATCATCAATTCAATATATAATGACCTGCTATAATCAGGACCTATTCCTAAGTTGGGTATTGCGTCCTACTATTAGTAAAAGACGTCTTTATTCGCATCTGCACTATCGTTTAGTGGATTTGGAAAAGAACCTTTGTTTTTGGCAGGTCCGATTCTAGCTAGTTGTTTGTAGAATACTAATGTAAGGCAGCTCCGAGCACTAATTAATCGATTTATTTGATAATTTTACGATATCCAAACAGTACTATGTATCTCTCTCGTTAATAAGACGAGAGAAAAATCAAAAGATTGCAATAGCATTGGGAGGACTTGCGATCCCCCCAGGAATATTCAAAGGTGCACCTGTGAAAAAGAACGACCATCTCTTATGCGCCGCACATTGCTTTGACAGCGTTTCCAAATCGAACATTTCTCCAATTGGTGTTCCCCAACGAGGGAGTAGATACTCGTGAAGAGCCACCGAATTCGACAGAATGGGATACTCTACAACAGAAAGTTAACTGTTAGCAATCACCTATTTGTTACAAGACAGAATATAAAACTACAAAAGAAGGCTGCTACTTACGTTCGAAAGCCAGTGTGTCCCCTGCTACGGCGCTGAAATGGTGATTCCAAAGCCAATCTCTGGACGCATCATTGGTCTTGACGCCAATAAAGGCAGCATCGGGCCCACTGATATTCTTCTCACGCTCTTCGGGTCCAGCAGCGTTGTACCAGCGCACAAAGCCACTGCGGATAAAGAGGATATCACCGTCTCTCCATTCAATGCCTTGGTGAGCTACAATTTTGTCAAGTACGTCAACAGTGATACCGAATCTAGTACACGGATTTGGAAGCTCTTGACCAGTTTCTTCCATGTATGCGACGTAGTCGAGCAGAACCCCTCGGCCGACTATTCCACCTCTTGCACACCAATCTGTACTCCTTATCAGATTAAAAATCGTTCTTTTTGAATTGGTTCTAGAGATCCTCACTGTGAATTCCGAGATTTTCATTGCCAGTTCTTATAATGTTCTCGTGCTTTGTCCCATTGTAGTAGAGACCCGTTGCCTGATCACCATAGTATCCGAATCCATCCTTATCCACACAAGTCAGCCTTTAATAAGACAAGTATTAAACTATTTCACAGTTGTAATTGACTTATACGTACCCATTGGCTTCCACATTGAGTGTTGAAAGAAACCGAATCATCGTGGCCATAAACATTCAATAGCGCTTTATAGTCAATAAAGCTGTGCTCCAAGTTCTTGCGGCCAGAGATTGTAGCCCCAAGATTGTCAAGAGACCAATCCAACTGAACGCTAATACCTGTTTTTATTTCAGATCTAGCATCCAAGACCGTGGATGGCGTAAGCAGGTTCAGTGCTAAATGTTCAGCAGATATTAGTCCCAATACTAGAGATTCGTCCCATTTTCCGATGAATTTATAAATGTCGTACCTCCTAAACGATCTTTCCCGTTGCATTTCTTATTCCAGAGGTCCCATGAATTTTTTTCGAGTGTGCCAGAGGCACTTTTGAGATTGGCATAGGAAGGACATGTCGATGGCATACTTCTGTTTAATGGAGGAACTCGAATTCTCTGTGGTTATGAGAGTAAAATATTCTCATATGAGAAACGGTCTTTCTTTGCCTCTATAGTGTATAATGGTAGATTTCAGGCCATTGTTAGGGTTTGGTAATAGATAGGAAGCAAATCCAAGAAGTATGGATATCATTGAAATACTCTATACTGAATTTGAGATGGCAGGTCTTAGGGATAATGTGGGGTAAATCCAAGCTCCATACCTTCCTACTCCGTACAGTACAGTCATCTAATGCTAGAGACCCTAAGGCATAACAGAGGGATCATTTCCATCTCGGATCGTAATGTAGCACAAGTGCTCAATTTTGTCCGGGATGAGTTCTCGAATCAAAAGGGTATAATTGGCTGTGGCCAATTATGTTCGACTTGCACGATTCAACTGGATCCGCAACTGTGCAGTGGAGCCTTGTAGGGATATCGTGGGGTAGCCAGTTATACCGTTTTAATTGAACCAGCATGGTAACAGCGTCATCACCAGGTCATGGGGTCAGGATGGGGTACATTTCGCCATAATATTTCTTATCCTAGCCCTCCTTTTCTTTACTGGCATTTGACCCACGACTAACTGACGGATTACTCTATTGCCAGATGATTAAAAGATCATCAACGCCTAGTATGGTAACAATGATCTTAGACTCGATTTGAGCTTAGGGGGGTTGTTACGAACACGACGTGACCTTGGCGTTAGAGGGTCCTGAGGGGGCATTAGCGTTATGCTCTTTTCCACTACAACTTGAAGTCTTCACGACAGGAGTTATATAAATGGAACGGAAATTTTCCATGGTGGAATTAGGTACTCGCAGCGTCTTCTACCTAAGACAGTATGATGGCAGGTAAAGAAGCTTGATATAAAAGAAATCATTCAGGTCTATGAGACTAAACTTTAGTGTTCGTAGGAAATATCGAATGTACTACATATACGGAGAGTCGAGACAACTTCTTCTACAGATACTGCTGGAAGTGACAATAGAGATTGATCTTATTTGACGATCTCGATATCGATATTATCTTCAGGTTTCGCATAGTCAATTCCCAGCTAGCATTTACATGTCTTTTACTTCGTTCTACCTGGTTTACTGCTGGGATCCGGGTACCTAAAAGGAGTCAGTACTAAAGCCAAATGAGAGTACGTAATATAGGTCTATCGATGACTGACCGCAGTGCGATGACTTGTCGCTAATACCACGTTCTGCAATTTCCCAAGAAAATCTCCTTCGGGGTAATCATCGTGAGCCACATCCATGTAACCTGCTGGGCTCTCATTTCTCGGAACAATAGCCAGTGCGCGTCCTAGATAGAATCTCAGATTTAAACCAAATGGAAAATAGTCAGGGGGATAAATTTGTTGTATACTCACCATTGATTGATTTGTCTGATGCTACGCGCAAGACAGACTTACAGGCATCCTCCAAAAGCGCAAAGGATACACCTTTAGAGAGTATATGGTTTATCACAGTCTCGCTCATTATCGGAGTTTTGATATACCTGCATCAAAAATAAGCAAGTCTACCTACCACCTGGACAACAGCATTGACTCCAAAAAGAGAATAGTGCAGCTTTATTGCTTTTAGATGACTAGCTACTTACCACGGAGCGATGTAGTTTACGCGTATGCCTTGCTGCCAGGACGTTTGTCGCAAGGATCGCATGAGCCCCCTGCCTCCAAATTTAGAGGCATTGTACTGTGGACTTCCTGGTTGATCGAGGAAACCAGCAAGACTGCCTTTGATTATAAGACAGCGGTCTCGATTATCATCTTCGGGCTGCACACGAAAATAGTGCATGGCGAGCTTTGCAGTATACAGAACGCCTATCAGATTGATGTTGATGATGCGCAGATCGGGCTGGACGGGCTCCTTCGAAACGTCTGGCGGAATGGTGGTTAGCATACATTTTATATGTTAAGGGGAACAGGACGAAGGGCCTTTTTAGCATTTACCGTCAAGTTGAAATACATCGTCCGGCCCACTGATGCCAGCATTTGCAACAACAATGTCACAGCTCTTGTAGGGTGAGTTGGCAACAGCAGCTTTGAACACTGCAACCTGATCTTCCCATAATATCACATTGCATTTTACAAATTGAGCTTGCCTACGTTTCAAAAGATATGGCGTATTAGTTATACCTGAAACCAACCACTGGACTTAGCTCTCTTGAAACTCACCCAGGGTATTCTCTCGCGGCTTTTTGGCCCTTGTCCTCGTCAATGTCGGCAATCGTCACATATGCCCTAGAGGTTGAAAAGAAAACATTAGAACTAAGTTGAGCCGGCAAAATGTACATAAGCGTGGAGAAATCGAGCATAGCATATATACCCAGCCTTTATGAATGCATCCACGTATCCTTTACCTAATCCACTAGAGCCTATCTTCGACAATCAGCTATTATTGCACGACAAGAATCTGAACAAGCTTAAAAAAAAACAAAGGTTGGGCAATCCATTCATTCTACACACCTCCAGTAACTACTACGCTCTTGCCTACGAGCTCCTCCGGAGATGGCAGTACAGAAGTGTCGATGGGCTTGTCTTCGTACCTGTTTATGGGCATTCTGGCGAATTTCAACCGAATGCGCTGTAGAGTCACTCTTATGGGTACTCTTATGGGTATGAGATGGTAAATTTAAGAAGCTGGCGTTTAGGGCGGGCTCGTGCCCTTCCTTACAAGTAGATGAATAATATCCACTCGGTTGTAGCTCGGCTCTGTCGGTTAATCCAAGCATTCACGTACGTACCCCACGACCCTACGACCCCACGACCCCACAACCCCACAACCCCGTAGCCCCAGAAAATTCGGGAAATTTAGTGTCATTTCTGTGCTAGCATTGGGGCTCTTGTTCTGTGTTTAGCCTAAGAGCTATGCTACACCTGAACTGCTCTGTACCGCTCGATGATCATAAGCCTGTGGTGGGAAATGCTGTAAGGTCTCAGTTGAGGTTGCAGACTAGCAATAAAGACGACAATAAAATTGTCTGTCTTGATATAGTCTACTTGCATTATTACTCGAGGAACCTAGATCGAGATACAAGGCTTCAGATAGAGTAGTAAATGGTGCAGCTCTATATATTTCATAAAGGTAGGTGTTACCGCTTTGTCTTTAAGAGCAAGATGGAGATATATCGGAGACGTGGTGGAGGTCAGCTGGTCTCCAAATCTTGTGCTAACTGAAGCGACGTACTGCGAGCAAGATTTAGAAATAATAATCATATTTCCTCCGGTCAAATATTCTTTGATCTAATAAGAGCCAGTCCCGCCAGAGGATAAAATACAATGGATTAATTACAAAGAACCTCCGAAGATATTTCCATCCCATACCGATCTTTTCTAGTAACTCTTTACTAACATTCTTCCTGTTATTCTACTTGCTAAATAGCAACAGACTTCTTACTATCCCTATCAGAAATATGCCCGGCAAGGTGGAAAGCTAATTGAGAGACGCGATCATCTTCTGGAATTTTGTTTCAAAGAAGAGTTTGAGGGTTTCAGGAACCCATAATTCAATTTTAGTCATGAATGCACGAATCAACTTAGCAGTATCGAAAGAAGCTGGCGAGTTTCAGTCATATTCGATTATCTAAACATCTTCGGATTTCATGTGAACCGGTACTTGAATATCTTCAGTATGCTCTGTAGCAGGCTCAAATGTCTTCTCGATGTTATTTTGGTGCTCAAAAATAGCGTGAGTATTGTGGTCAACCTGAATCTCGCGCTGGTAGATAGCGACTTCGTCGGCATCTCCAAACATCATTGCAACCTCTTCCAGAGGGAGGCCTTTGGTATTAGGGAAGTACAGATGCATGACAATAGCCCCAATGCTACCCGGGATGATAAAAGCAAGGTAAAATTTCCATCCAACATTTCTAGTAGAGGGGTTAAATACGAAAACATGAGACATTCAGGTCCAAATCAAACTTACTTGAACGCCTTTGGGGCCGCTTGAAGCCAGATCAAGTTCATGAGGGAGATAGTAGAGATGCCTAAACATACTCCCTTGGCACGAATATGGCTGGGAAATATCTCTCCGATGTAGGCAAATTGAGTACCTACAACAAGTCAGCCTTGAGTCACGAAATAGTACCAAGATGGAGAAACGCCTACCGTCAGTAAATATACAATAAAACGGTTGGAAGACGAATAGCATAGCAACTGCCGCTTTGAGAGCTGTAGTATTAGTGGATGGGACGAAGTTGGCGATCAGTGCAGCTTCAATTATCAGAGTTGCCATACATCCAGCTACTCCGAAGGCCATAAACTGTGGTCGAGGGAACCTATCGACAAGAAATATGCCTATAGGAATTAAACCGAGGCCAGTGGTAAGCCAAGCGCTCGGGAGGATGATCTGCTGCACGGCATCGTAGCCAAGATTGGCATATAACGTTGGACCATAGTCTATGTAGATGTTAACAATCATAGTCATAGCCTGGAAGACACAAATGTACTATTGATCACCAAGACACCGGAACATTGAATGATAGCAGTTGTTCCAATAGCCAGGAACGCACGTTTTCGATAGGACGGCTTTGTGAACATTTGTTTCCACGAGCTATCCAAGGTACGGTCGATAGCAATTTGCTTCTGGATCTGGTAAAGTTCTGTACGCGCAAAGGAGTTTTCGGGGTCAGATTTGTCGGAATGCAGCCGATTGAGGATAGCCTGAGCCTCTTCGATACGGTGGTTTGTCGCAAGCCATCTCGGGCTCTCTGGAACCCAGTAAAGCCCACAAAGAAGTAAGAGTGGCCAGACAGCTTGGATGGCAACGGAGGACGCCATTCGTTTCCATTGCCGTTTTTCCAGAAATAAAAACCAACGCCGGTCCAGGACGCACTTGAATATCCTAGGACGAGAAGAAGGGCGTGGATAGTGACCAATCCTCCACGGAGATCCGGGGGCACAACTTCGCTCATCCAGATCTATATTTGTTAGATCTTCATCAGCCATTTGAGGGGAATATCGGCTACGTACAGGTACGGCAGCCAGAATCATGAATGAACCAGCGCCAGAGATGAAGCGGAAGAAAATGAATTCTCCAACATTGGTACTACCGGCCATAATACCACCAGAGACGATAATCAGAACGGCAGACTAGACAATATTGAGCATTCTCAAGTGAGTACCGATTAGCCAGAGATCAGACTCACCACAGCAAGTGCTGCTTTCCGGCCCCATTTGTCGGCTATTATTGGCAGCAGCAACGTGCCGATCACGCCGCCGGTCTGGAAAAGTCCGTTCATGCTCGCCTCGAGGTCGGTCCCATTCTTACGAGTAGCCAGTCCGAAGTATTCAATGAAAGAAGGTTGACCTAAGCATCAGGATTAACTCTATATAGATGGTTTCGGGTGAAAATCGAAGGCTTGCCCAAGGTAACACCAATGACTGAGGCAGCATAGCCATAGCTCACAGATCCTAGGCCAACAAAGAATAGAATAAAGACGTTGTAGGCATTTATCTTTGGTCGCTTTAGACCGGTGGCCTTCATGGTAGGCCTGAAAGTTGTAAGACGGCACTGATATATCTGTTGAGGCTGTAGTACAACGTGCAAAAGCGGGAAATAGAAGATAGGTAATTTAAATGTAAATTTTTGGAATTATTATATAAAGAAATTGAGTTTTGGAGACTTACGGCATACTATATACTCCCATTCATTTGTCGCAAGGCGTGGTGTGGCGGCTTAGTACCCCAAATGCACGACGGGCGAATTGCACCAATGCCCCATTTTTTTGACGGGCCGTTAGCGTCATGACTTAAGACAGTGGGTTGGATCAATAGGAGCAGTAAAATTATCGTTGCTATCCTTAGACTCCAATTTTAAGCTGTGGCTTTAAGAGTCACTATTTCTTCATAGTAGAAAGGTGTAGCGGAATAGGAATAACATATATTAAGAAATACTATAAAGAGTCGTGGACGTACCTTGAAAATATCGCAAACTCATTCCGCGACCCTGCTCTACCACTTAACAGTACGGTTTGCTCCTATCACCTAGGCCTGTGACTGTCGGTTGAGTAGGTTGAAGGCCGGTGGGGCCGGTGGGTTGATGGAGTTGCGGATTGATGGGGTCGATGGGGTCGATGGGGTTAAATATAGTACCAACATGTGCGATTCGTACTGGCATATGCATCGAATTATATGAGGCACATTTATTTTATCCGGTCGATTTAGTCGGTCACATTCCCAACTCACGATTACGCCTAGTTGTTAGTGACAGTTGGTTCATGGGGTGCATTGAGTGTAAGACGATTCATGACAGAGAAAATGGATCCTAGCATATTTATGGTGATGTAAATTGTTACTTAATATGAGCCCTAGTAGCATGTCTACCAATTTTTTAATACACTTTAGTTACTGCTCTCATTCTATTTACACACTCATTTGAAGGGTACCACTCCGTTCTACCTTTCACCCTTATCATGTAATACTCACGTGGCATAGCTTGTAATACATTCACAAAGCGCAGGACGGGTAGGTAAGATGTTGCATTATTGATGAATGGGGATCAAAAGGAGGTCTTACCAGGAACACCTGTTTCTTCATTGCGACTACGGAAGACGTCGCCGGCTCAAAACGTCCTACTCTACTAACCCTATGCAGCGAACTTTAAACTGGTGCGATATATGACCCGTGAGAATACCAACAGTATTGAAGATCTTCTGCCGACGAAAACACGAAAGCTCCTGATGCATGACTGGTGGTCCCAACCGAAGCTGCTCGAGGATCTCCAACACTGCCGAGTAAAGAATATTGATATCGCCGTCCTCGATCTTAACTGCAATACCAACAGCTCCAGCGGCCCCCAGGCTTCGGGTGTGCCTGGACTCTCGAATGCCTATACAATAACATCCATCTGCGCCGATTTTGCCAATTGACATTCCCTCAAAGGCTTTCATAAACTCGGTGCAGAATCGCCCTTCGCCTGCCACAAGCTCAGAATACTTGGTCATCGCCTGAAAGATGCGGTTTGAAGCTTGCGTTCGAGCTGTCGTAGTGATGCCTGTTTCAACCGCATCCGCAGCCGCAGCAAAGGAAGCATATATTTTCGCTAGCGTATTAAGAGGCGCGGCAGGCGAGGGAAGATTGCAACCATCGATCCCCCATTTCACCTCGCCAGAATCCAAATCACACAACTCCACAAAGACTTGCTTGACCTGCCGCTGCATTGGATGATCTGGCAGGTGATAATCTGTCATCTCTGCACCAATTGCTGTGGCGCCGGCCAACATACCAGCGTGTTTACCAGAGCAATTACTACATACTGGGGTAGGAGTAAAATCGCTCTTAATCCACGCACGATTGACCGCCTCGGACACGGCAGGATGGCCACCACAGGCAAGGTCTTCTTCCTTCGCGCCGGCCTTGACTAACATGGCTTTCGCTCGCGTGATGTGACGCCTTTCACTGCTGTGAGATGCACACATCAATGCCAGGTCCGCCTCATCAAACCCGCAACGGTCGGGACCCTGGGTCTCGAGTACAGCGAGCGCCTGCGCTGGTTTGGCCGCAGATCGAGCTAGGGTTGTTCGTGATGGGTTGCCGACGGCATACAGAAGCTTTCCGGTCATATCGACAATAGCGGCATGGACCGCGTAGCGGTTCTCGATAATGCCAGCCCTGTCCGTAACAACATAATCATCGGTCGGATTCGATGGTTCCATGGTCCTAGTGCTTGAGGTGCTTGCTCAAGTTGACCGCAGACTTAAATCACGATCCGTCTTGGATTACTTGCAAATCAAAAAATGAACGTTAACTATGGGATATATGTCAGTAATGTTCATCAAAGGGCGAAAACAAATCACCGAAAGTTTTGAGTTGTTTCGATGGAATTGACTTACTAATTTGAACGTTTCGAACCAGAAAGGAAACGTCTTCTTGCAGATATAATGTAAACATCACTCGGGCAAGCGACAGAAGATTTGCCATTTATACCGAACTATAGGATAGGACAGGCTAAGAAAAATGCTAGAACCGGCGACTAGTCACCTAGGATGCCAGGAGAAGCTAAACCTAAAGAGGTGCGCGGGTACGGACCCGCCATAAAAGCGGACCTCACCCACGAATCAGAGGCCAGTTTGTAACTGTAGCTCTTGATGGAAAGTAACAAGTTTGCCTTTTGCCGTGAAAATATTGAAAGCCGAAGAGTAGGGAGTGCATTCGAAATTCAATCCGCTTTGCCCGAGGGACTAGATATGTCTTCCGTACCCTCAATGGCAGCATAAACCCTAGTGTGAGATTTCGCAGTGTCTGCTTTTGTGGACATATCCAGACGGATCAGAAACGGGATGAAAGAATGCTTCGGAAATTTTTTCACGTCTCGCTATTCATGGCAAGCAGACTATTCGCCTTCATAATCGTTGCTTAGGGGCACAAAACTCGAAAAGGCGGAACCCGTACAACGATCCCTTCCATAGACCAGAACATCAGAAAGAGTTTGATTATTGTAGGAGTCAAACTTTCCATGGCCGTCATCATATTCTAGAGCGGGAGAGATGGCAAATATGTCGTATCCAGCTCGTCTCTGGCGATTAATCATAGACACAACTGCAATATTCTGGCCGATAGGCAAGCTTCCCTCCTCGAAGACATGGGCCTGCTGAAGTTCCTTCAGCCAAGTTTCTGTACATATTCCAGCACTTAGGTCAGTTGAGCGGAGGACGCATGCCAGCAGCAAGCTCGAAATTCCAATCGTGTAGACATTCTGACGCAAACAATCAGATTTGTTAATGCCATGAACTACTCGAAGTAGTAAAGTTGTCCAGTAATCGTTCGTAATACCGTCTTGGCTAAGTAGATTGTGCGAATGAACTTCATGTCTGCCCCAAGATGACTGCATAGCACGAGCTGCGAGATAATATGCGTAATTGACTGACGCCTCATGCGATTCAAAATGGATGGGCTCCAGTCCCGAAAAGGGGTCTGACAGATCTCGACAATTTGGTATTTCAAGAGAAATGGGCTTTGTCGGCAGTTCTGAAGCTCCGAGTTGCGATTCCCATTCGTCGAGTCTTTCGGATTCTTTAAGAAGCTGGGATATGTAATCTTCCTGGTAGGAAAGTTTCATATCAACACCAACATATTCCAATGCCACAGAATGAATGTTCCACCACTGGAGAAAAGCTTTCGAACTTAGCCGATACGATTCGCATAATATAGAGAGTAGTATCATATGTCGGGAGCTGTTTGGTCCTTCCAAGTCTTGCTTTGGTAACGGAATATGTAATGCATTCTGACTGCTTTGGAAATTAAGCGTGCAAAAGTGGATTCTGATCCACCAGTTGTAGTATTTTGAGTGCTCCCATGTTGTGAGAAGCTTGCCTCCACTAGACCTGGATTTGACCTTGTCCATATCGGTTTTTAGGAGGCTTGATACTCCATTCACATGGCAGTAGTATCCCCGAAAATTACACAGTGAAGATTCCATGTAACAAAAAAGGATCATAGCTGCGAATATTTCTAAGCGGTTGGCACAATATTGGCCTGAACCCAGCTGAGCCAATTTTCGAATTGCTGAATTGTAGTACATCTGGCCGTGGAGATGGTGTGTACCATGAGGTCGATGTGTAAGATATCGGTCCCGCAGCGTGTCTGATGTCTTGGTCTCCGGCTGCTTGCGACTCATATTACATGCTGAAAACGCTAATATAGCATCAAATAGAACTGGACATGCTTCCATGCGTGTCGAGAAGTGGGCGAATACATTACTGAGCGATGGCAGACAATTTTTCTCCCAATGTGTGGCATAGAGAAGAGACTTTTCGAACTGAATTCGAGATGCTGACAAAGAGAAATCGAAGCCAGCTTGGCTGCTGCTGTCAGGCAACAAGATGTTATTCAAATCGCCATCTCTAATGATTCCAAGCAAATAATTAGGTGGCACGGATGCGTTGGATATGCCCAACGGGTTTGAAGTCAAGACTGGCTCACTTTCCGGGAAAGTTGCAGTTCGAAATTGAAGACGCGTCTGATAGAATCCACAAGTCAAGCCCAAGCGGGCACAAAGGCCACAAGAAGGCTTCTGTTCATCGCACTACATACATTAGATATACTTCAACAGATTGCTAGCTGGCTAATAGTGAACCTTGGATCTCTTCCGGCGACATTCCTGGCAGCCATTTCGCGACCGCGAGATGCTAGTCTTTTTTCGACCGTATAGGGGCTGGTTTGTACATGCGGTGAAGCAGGATACTCTCAAATGGCCGAAAAGCTAGGCAGGTAAAGCCGTATCCTTAAAGAGAGGTGAAGGGAGATAAGGGAAGATGATTGCGGTTGGGTATTGTTGAAGAAGTCGCTTGGCGTCGGATACTCTGGGTGATGTTAGTCAGCAAGGCACGTGGTATGCTACACTCTGGTGTTTTATCCATTTCCTCACAATTCATAGTTGGAGTTATTAATTACTCTGACATCTCTGATCTATCAGTCTTAGCCGTACAAATCCTGACAGAGTGATGGGCAATATACACCACGTGACTTGAGCAATATGTCAGATCAACCCCCCTGCAGACCGTCAAAAGAGAAACTTGTTTTCAATAAATTGACGCATATGAATGATTTTCATCTAAAACATGTGTTAATCCCCGAAGCAATGAACATCCTCAAGCAACTCACAAAACGATTCAGATTGGCTGGCCATCTGACTCGCTAAAGCCCCTGACTTGCAATCACTGCTCCCCCAGATCTCAGACAACGCTATGAATCAGTCGTTGCAATAACAACGGCTAAAATCTAAGCCAATGCACATAAAAGTAATGCACTATATCTTCCGACTTACTATCATTCCTTCTACCCACAAACCCAAACAAACACAAACCAAGTCGCATTCAAAGCACCCGTCCATAACCCAACAACAAGCGGCGTCGAAAACCCCAAAACCATGAATCCCTACCAGGGCATTGGATATGGCAGACGAACACTCTTGAATGCCGAGCAGCAACCACGTAGCAGGTTGAGTCGCTGGAACAGCGGCTCTAGTAACCGGTATACCAGAGACCGTGCAAAAGGCAACCTTACTAACCACTATTCGAGTCCCCAACGTCAAGAGAGAGGCTTTCCCATTGCTGCAGGTCCTATCCACCAAGGAAGTTTAATGCCACACCTCGATCAAGCACACCACCTCACCCAAAGCTCTTCAAGTACATACCGTCAAGACCAATATAATCGTGCCAGCCAAGGCCCGACCCAACAAGGAACCGCAATGCCACACCTTGACAAAACAGACTCCGCATCCCGTCAGCTCATCTACACCACCCTCTCCCCGCGCGAGCGCAAAGAGCAAGACATATGGGCGCACTCACAGATCCGGCTCGGAGGGGGATGCCCACACGGGTATGCGTGGTACAGGGATTTATGGGATCGAGGATATGTGTGTGGCGGGGGATCGCATAACATCAGTGATGGCGATTTAGCAGAACATGCTGGCAATCCATATATGTTTCGAGTGATAAGGCAGAGACGGATACAAGGAGCTTTGGCTCGGAGGACGGAAGAGAGGGAACGTCGCATGCATATGCGCGTCTGATGTGCTGCTTGCGAAGGAAGGATCGGAGCGAGTGGAGAGGAGCTACTGCGCAGGTGATCGATCGTCTTGAGTCTAGAAAGGAGATAGATGGCCAGGTTTCAATTGTTGGCTTTGGCCTAGTATCTTATCTTGATTATATGATACTCGTTTCTTTCTTAAACTTTGTACTAGCTGTTTATTGTATTATATACGTGCAACGGCTCTCTCGCATATCCTTATTCATTTAACCTGAAGCCAGCTCCTACATCAACCGCAGCTCTTAGGAAGTTATTACATCGAATTCCCTCCATTTCCGTATCCGCATCCCGTGCGTGAACCGCCCCCCTGTAACCCTAAACCAACAAACGGAATTTCTTTTTTTAGAATATGCAGGTACATACTATCACAACCTACAACCCACAGACTTATTAGTCTTTACACTATGAGACATAATTATTAATGATGCATGCAACCCAACAAACACACTGGCATCTTCAAATTATCCACCCCCTCCCCTAATTAACCACACCGCAGCGCCAGCATTTCCCCTTCCAAACTCCAAAATCCCAACAAGGCAATTGCTGCTACACGACCAGCTACAGAATACTACCTTAGTATTTATATTTACATACCTTTCCTTTCCAGCACACAGTACATACCTAGCAATCCAATCCACACATCCCTATATACCTAGCTTCCAATTACAAGTCGCTAGCAGACTAACTTATAACAAACCTGTGCTTCAGGTTGGGCTAGCGCACATATTATTGACTAGTT
This sequence comes from Lachnellula subtilissima, assembly GCA_007821545.1. NCBI lineage: Eukaryota > Fungi > Ascomycota > Leotiomycetes > Helotiales > Lachnaceae > Lachnellula > Lachnellula subtilissima. The sequence goes on from QGMJ01000397.1 coordinate 15,901, forward strand.
TTCCTACCTATACTATACCTACTTGATAATCTACCTTACCTAGCTTCTTTGCATTTTCCCTAGGTATATATGGCAGGCAAAGGCAGAGAATCACCATAGTACACGACCAAGTACGTTCGGTCTGCGGGATAAAAGGGTTCGGCACGGGCTGGGCTGGACTTAGATATCTAGGATATACCGTATTAGAGCATGTTAAGGATTAAGTTCATTGGTAGGAAAGGAATTGGTTAGTTGCTAGTGAAGTTTTAGGGTGCTATACGTATAGCATCGCTGCGATATAATTTGATAGATGACGACGCAATTATGCTGTTTCACGTAATAATAGAAAGATAGCCTTGAAGATATTAAGTGTAATTGATTGACTTTATTGGTTTTTTTCTAGATGTATAGAAAGCTTGCAAGTTCAATCTAAGTACAATTGTACAAGTCATGCATCTAATGCTCTAATTAGAGCATGAATACACCCATCATGACCTTCATTACAGACTTCGCGTCCGTCTAAGAGGACAAGGAACTCAACGCAAGAGCAAAGATTGAGGGTACAAGGAAACGCTAAGTGCTGGAAGCACGAGGAATCCTTCAAGGCAAGGTAAATAAACAAAATGTTCATGAAACCACCCCATGTCCAGCGACATGACCATTTGCATTGTCTCTCGTAATGACTGTTCGAAGTTCTCATGTTTCGGAAATGGAGAAGAGAGAAGGAGGAAGTTGTGCAGATTCGCATTGGTGGTTGCAGGCCTGTGGATGTCCAGACTACCATAACGTAGGCAAAAGCGGCCAGTGCACAAGTAGTGTGTTGTCGAGCACGATTTACCAAACCGGTTCATTACGCTGCCAGTACGTCCCCTTGTCCAGATCCTGAGCTTCATTAACAGCATCGTGCCGAACCTGCATTTCTTCGTGCTTATTCTTCCCATTATCAGTAGTCTTGCTGACAATAGGCTTATCGACAGCAAGCCTATTAATAACACCGTACCTAATAGTATTATCATGAAGCTTTCCCGCAACGGTAGCGGTACCAGCAGTAAACTCATCAACGCACATGTCGTACTGTTCGGTCTCGCGGACAACGCAGCGAACGCCCTGACTTTCAGAATGTTGGGTGAGTGCACCAGCTGTGGTGAAGAATCGTAGGCAGTTTTCTGCACTTGAATTTACCGCCAGCGTGAGCTGGGGATCTCAAGTGTCCTAAGAAAGCGCCAGCATGAGGAAATGTTTTCCTACGATAGGATTAGAGCACAGCCAATGACAGAAGAGTCTCTTGAGACACAAGGTGACTTACATGCAACCGGGGAGGTGGGGGCACTTGTATTTGCCGATGAAGGAAACATAGTAGTTGCCAATCTTGAAAGCTGGATCGTTTGGATCATGTGGCGCAAATTTGGTGCCTTCATCAGTGATATCTAACGATTTGAGCATATGGACAAGAGGTGAAGGGGCAGGAATAGGAGATGCAACTACAGAGGTTGTGGTGGTAGCCGGAGCGGCAGTTGCGTGCGGAAACAAGTTTTTCTTGACTCCCCAAGGATTGACAGATGGAGTAACAGCCACAGGGCCAATGGTGGTAAGGCCGTTGAGCTGGTGTCTTTCCTTTGGTTTGTGTTGGGACGCGAGCGGAGGAAACTCTATTTGGTTGATGACTTTTGAAGTCTGAAGGGCGACCGCTGGCTTTGCTGGCTTGGGTCTAGCAACCGTGCCAACAGAAGTGGTGTCAGACTTCGAGTCCTCTTCCTGCTGTGCAATGAAAGCCTTGACCTTGACAATGGCCTTGGCTTTTACCTCCTCCGTCTTCATTGTGAGTGGTGCATTTAGAATCTCTTCGGCGACGAAAGAATCATGACAAGCCTCGAACGAGATCAGATCCTCATCGGCCTTGGCTTCCACCACATCCGTTGGAAGAGCATCATCAGGCAATAGATCAACCAGAGGCCGGTGGCGGGGTGGGTACAAAATCGGAGAGCTGATGTTGAAGACGGGACGGTGAGAAAGATGACTGGCTGGAGAGAAGAAATTAATATCAGTAGTGAATATGAAAATTGTTTTGAATATATCTAAGCTTACAAGGTCGACTCTCACTAGCACCGTCAAGTCGGACAATGCCGGGCTCAGATTCATTGGAAGGAATCGTATCCATGGGGGTTTTAGCTAGGTTCTCAGCTTGGTTGGCGAAGTTTCCGGAGGTTTGGCCGAACTGATAAAGCTGGGAGATGTTGTGGCGATTATCGTAGTGCAGTTCGCGTTCCTTGACCTTTTGATGGAATGTCATGCCGTCAGGAAGTCTCGGGCCGCATTGGTCGAACTCTAGATGAGAGATTAAGCCACCAAGGCGCAAGAACTTTGCACCACATGTCTGGCAATGAAGGTTCTGCTTAGCAGCATGGTTCTAGACGATGTTAGGAGAGGTGCATGTAAGATGGGATTATTAAATCAGGGGAAACTAAAGGTGGAGGTGAAGGTGCAGGTGAATTTGAGGTTGAAGTTGAACTGACCTGAAGTTGATGACGCTCGCATGCCCCCTGGGTACCGAAGTCCTTGGAGCAGATCTTGCAGGTGATGTGATATGGGCTGCTCAGCTTGTGCTCGTGGAAGAGCTCCCAGGTCTTGAATTGCATATCACACTTCTCGCAGAGAGTTGGCTTTTCACCCGGAGCTGGCTCGGGCAGACTGCGCTTTTGCACGGGCCTGGCGGGCATCTTGATCGAATGCGACGGTAGAGGAAAGGTGGGGAGGGAGAGAAGGGGAGAGACAAGGAGGAAAGGAGAGCAAAGGAATGAGGGAGATGAGGAAGGGTAGATGTGTTAAGCAGGCACGAATACAGTACAAGAGGAGGGTGAGGATGAGGATCGGGACGGTGAAGAGAGCTGTTTGGAAGAGACACTCGAAGCGACCCCCGTGGCGGTGGTGGTGGTGGTGGTTGTTGTCGTGTGTTGTGGACAACTTGATGTGAAGGATTTGTTTTCAATGACAGGTGGAGCGAGGGAGACGAGAGTAGAGGGAAAGAAATAACTTGCAGGTCCTCGCTTGTTGTGTCGTCGCCGCCGAGAACGGCAAGTACGAGTAATAGTGAATTCGCTATTGCACACCATTGACAGAAATAATAATCTACTAAATCTATCGTGTCTATTGAAGAACGACATAAAGTTCAAGAAGGAGACAATTCTAGACTCAAATGTCACTTAAGTGAGACATATAACATTTTATTGAAACAAGGGAAAGTGTAGAAAATAGTAGCTCCTATGTGAGATTTCTAAACTCGAGGCGACCTACTCGAGCATCTCAACCCAAATGTAATGGAGTCTACTGGGAGTAGAAGGACAATCTACCTAGGTAGAGTTTAAAATAATGACTGAACTTCTTGCAAGTGCTTCTGAAACAAGAGACTGCTAATATCACTCAAATCCTTGTTTGAGTACTAGCAGAAAGAATACTACAACCTTCCCATTGGGCAGGTGATCAAAGCTCTTAGACGGATGTCCAATAAATGAATGCTGTAGACACATACATGCAAGTAAAAGTCTCTCGAGTAAATGTTCCTGGTATCGCCTTTTCGAAGTCTATTCACATCTTGTATGCCTCTAAATGCTAGGGTAGTGAGGAAATAAAAAGGGGTAGAACTCGCCATCTCTCGCTTCAGCGAATCTCTGTTGGAAGTCGGGAAATTGTCAAAATCGCCATCCAAAAAGTATCAATCAAGAGTATTCAATATCTATCTTCATGGCAGAAAGATACAAAGCCCTTTATAAGAGAAATATGCATCGAGTGAGAGGGGATGTCATGTCGTCTGAATCAATATCTCGGACCAACCTTCTTCCGCCCCGACCTTCCGTGTCATGTTTCGTCAGCAACAACTCCGCCTCAAGCCTTATTAAAGGATTCAACACCACACAACATGCCCCTTTTATCTTCTCTCTCATGACGCCTCCCAAGTAATGGCTACCCTCGCCCCTCCAAGTCCACCTCATTCCCCCTCCAGAATGCCACGCCCCGAGGCTGGGCCCGAAAGGTAGAGCGCTGCTGCTGCGTAGGCGCAACGTATTTCCCGCTGTTCTTCGTATACAGTATCACGACCTGGGCCGTGTGGGTGGAAGCTACGATAGGATTCCTGCCTACTCAAGGCGTGTGGATTGGTACGTACACCCTTTTCCAAATACATGCCATGCCATGCTATGCCATGCCTGCCAGATTGCTAATGACAGCTGCTATCTAGGAAAAGGAACATCCATTCTCGGAATAGTAATTTACATCCTCCTCAACTGGTCCTACACTACCGCCGTTTTTACATCCCCCGGCACCACGACCAGCGATCATAATGGCTACAGCGCCCTACCAACCCATACCCCGAATGCGACGAATTTCACGGTCAAAAGTAATGGCGAGTTGCGCTTCTGCAAGAAATGCCAGGCCCGGAAGCCAGACCGCGCACACCACTGCTCTACCTGCCGAACCTGCGTTCTGAAAATGGATCACCACTGTCCATGGCTGGCCACCTGCGTCGGGCTACACAACTACAAAGCGTTCCTGCTCTTCCTAATATACACGACGGTGTTCTGCCTCCTATGTTTCGCGGTATCTGCGACTTGGGTGTGGAGGGAGATTCTGAATGATGGGGAATATACTGAGTCGTTGATGCCGGTGAATTATGTGATGCTGGCTGTTATTGGCGGGATTATTGGGTTGGTGTTGGCGGGATTTACAGGCTGGCATATACTGCTTGCTTGTAGGGGACAGACTACGATTGAGTGTTTGGAGAAGACGAGGTATCTGAGCCCGTTGAGGAAGTCGATGCAGCATCAGCGGATGAATGGTGGGATGGAGCATGGACAGCAGATGAATGAGATGAATGGCGCGCAGCAAGATGGACAGCGTCAGCAATATGATGCGTATGAAAGAGAGCGAGCACGTCAGAGGTATGAAGAATATCTTGATGAGCAGGATTCGGAGAAGCTACCAAGTGCGTTTGACCTGGGATGGAGGAGAAATCTGCTTCATCTTTTTGGACCGAAGAAAGCTTTTTGGTTCCTCCCCGTCTGCAACACTACAGGAGATGGATGGGCCTGGGAACCGAGTCCGAAGTGGGTGGCAGCAAGAGACAAAATAGCACGGGAACGAGATTCTCAACGCCAGCGAGAGGCAGCTGCTGGTTGGGGCGAACCACAATCTCCGGTATTCCCGGTGCAGCCACAAAATGGAGCCGCAAGGCATTACGTTGGCTCGTATCCTGCAAGATCAACATCAAAAGCCGATAGGGTTTTGGGCAGAGCGACTTCAAAAGCAGACAAGATCCTAGGACGGGACCCAGCCGAGTATGCAGATGGAGTTGACGTTCGAATGGACAATGTCTCCCTGCAGCATATGAGACCTCGAGGCTCGCCAGATCCATATGAGATCAGCAGTGACGAGGATGAAGTTGAGCGGAAGACTTTGGACCGGAAAGCAGCTGTGGGGTGGCCTCAGAAAGTGGGTGTAGTAACGAATACATTATTGGGCAATACGCTTGCGAGGCAGAAGGATACTGATGAACGGGGATGGGATGGTCAGGATGATGGCGTTGATTAAGTATTCAAGGATGTTACTTCGGCGTTATATCATAGGATGTATAATAGGAATACCCTTAGTTATGGATAGATGACATACATGTATATTACGACTTCTAATACATTCTCCTTGTCTGCTAAAGTGTTTACAGCGGCCTTTATGAAAGAGTTGCTATTTATAAACTTTCAAACCACCAGACTTTTGATTATGCTTCTAGTACTTGATTGTATCGGCTTCTCATGTTATATGCCACCTGACATCATATAGATTGTGCCACCTAGCATCATATAGATTAGTGCCGCTCTTGCACACACCATAAGGTTTCTTGTTTTTATAAAGCCCGCCGTAAAAGATTCGAGCTCACTCACAGATAACCAGCACGTGATAATATCTCCCCCATCTTATCTTATCTTATCCCCGACCTCCTCCGTTCCGTTCCAACGACAGCTCTCTCTCGCGACAGCTGTCCAGTTTGTTCCAGTTCCCAACTTTGCATCACACGTCGCAATCGCATCCATACGAACAACATAAATAAGAGGAGATAAAATCAATGCACAGCTCTTATTAACAATTAACGATTCTTCCTCTTGCCCGAATTTAGACTATCACGTTGATTGGTGATTATGGCAACACCTGGTGCACCGAGATTCAACTCAAAGTCCCCCACTATAAAACGAATTCGTAAGCTCCCTCTCCTGCCTTTACAACACAGCACATCAAGTTATATATTCTCTTGTCTTTTCCTCTTTGTTTGAGTGCAAGAACCTAACACCTCCACCACACAGTCCGCGAAGCAGCGGAACTATCCACCACCCCCTCCCCCGACTACCACGCCGCGCCCGCCACCGACGCCGACCTATTCAACTGGCACTTCACACTGCGCGGCCCCCCCTCCTCCCCCTACGCCTCAGGAATCTACCACGGGCGCATAATCCTACCGTCCACGTACCCACTGCGTCCCCCATCATTCCGCTTCCTCACCCCCTCCGGGCGCTTCGAAGCAAACCGCGAGATCTGTCTCAGTATCAGCGGACACCATGAGGAGACGTGGCAGCCGGCGTGGGGAATCCGCACGGCGCTGGTGGCGCTGAGAGCGTTTATGGAGACGGATGCGAAGGGGCAGCTTGGGGGGGTGGAGATGAGTGAGGAGGGCAGGAGGGGCATTGCGGGGGAGACGCCAGGGTGGAGATGTGGTGGGTGTGGGGGGAGGAGTAATGGGGAGATTTTGGGGGAGAGGGAGGAGGCTTTTAGGGCGATGGAATTGGAACGGGAACGGGAGGGGGAGAAGGGCGAGGGGGAAGTGGAGGTGGAGGTGCCGAGGGAGTTGCAGATGGGGTTTAAGGATGAGATGGGGAAGGGAAAGGGAAAGGAGAAGGAGGAAGCGGATACAGAGGAAGCGGAGTTGGCGGAGGGGTTTGTGAGGACTGCTGATGTTGCACCGGTCGATGAGTCGGTACAGCCGGTACACATTCCTCCACCTACACCTACTCCTACTCAGCAACCGCCGCAGACATGGCATCGTCCTCTCGTACCTCAAACGCCGTATGTGCCTCAAACGCCGTATCGCGCTCCTGCTCCTGCTCCTGCGCCGCTTCAGCAATTAGCTCCACAGCCACCACAGCCACAAACACGCTCGAATGACGGTGTGCCCATGTGGATAGACAGGGCGATAGCAGGTGTTGTAGTGTTACTAGTAGCTATGGTTCTGAAGCTGTTGCTCGGGCTGTAAAGTAGTTTTGATGCGTGCGGCGTGCTTGCTCAGGGATGGAGGGAGGCTTTGTTTATACCGTACGTGTTTGGTGTTCGGATGCTTTGGTCTGGCGTTTTGGGATTGGGAATAGGAATGGGGAATGAATACGTGCATAGGGAGAGAGGGATGGAGGGGCAGTTGAGATTGATTGATGGGCTATAATATGGGTTAGGCGCTTGATCAATGCTGGAATTTGAATATGTAGCATAGTTCCGAGCCTCTTATCACGTATATGCTAATCAAAAGTGAAATTTATTGATATTATTACCTTGCTAATTAGTGGTTTACACTATCCCTTCTTATCTTCATCTATACCCCTAAGTTTATAACAGAGTGATTTGAACTAGTATTTATAAAGTGAAAAGTGAAAACCTAAAAAGTAAAGGTTAAAATTTGCGTTCTTTTCTGCAAACCATCTTCTATACTATCTTAGAGGCTTCGCAGAGATTATAAAGCCTAGACCTACCCTGAGAAATGCGCTTTGCCTAATTAAGTCTAATTTAAGTATAGCGGCCAATAAGGGAGCGGAAGGGCCTGCAAGGCCCACATGCTAAATATCGACAGCTAATAGAAGAACGCTTATCTATCGTGGTCATCAGGAAGCCGGCTGACCATGTGAGAGAAATTCAAATGAAGTATTTCACTATATACTTGGTAACAAGATAACGATTACTCTTGCATACTTGACCGTGACTGGATACCTGCCAACCCAACTAATCACATCGCTCAATCTATGAACACCACCCAGACCGGTCGTTACCACCAACATCCGTATTTCAGCTGGCAAAAAAAGCTCTTGCCAATGCCCTTGAATGACAAGTTGTTGAATACATGCCTCTACAGCATGCCTTCTCTCATCTCGAGCACTCCATAAGTCTCGGTTTGATTAACTAACAATGTATCATGCACTTATCCAGAATATCCACAACATCGAAAGCAGAAATTTGACAGCACCGGCAACCCATAGCATTGTCTGAACTCCTCCGGTTGATTTAGAGACCCAACCACCTACAATCGCTCCAACCAAGGTCAAAATAAAAGCAGCTGCTCTTCTATTTCTCTTGGGGTTTTTAATATGTGAGTCAAACAGTAATGGATCTGAGAAAAGATCGCAAAGTAGACTTGTTATCACCACGGTGGGAATCTCGCCCACATCCAGCGCTCTACTGCTTACAATCTGACCAGCAGACTGAAAGCTCATGAGTGCTATAGGAGCAAGTTGGTTCCAATGTACAACTGAAGTTCTTGATGGGACCGTTCCATCGATGGCTCCTCCTTCTACCAGACCACTGGCGATAAGTATACAGATGCTCTGTAGTAGGAAAGAGCTCACAATTGTTCCACGTCGGCGAGCACCGAAGGCGCGGTTGAACCGAGAGAAGAATGAAGATCCAATGATGAAGAAGCCAATCGATGAGAGAGATCTGGCCCAGCCGTATGGCCTAGTGTTCTGGCCAGATGCACCGAGAGCAACAAATATTGTATTTCCTACTTCCAGTTAGTCGTCGTTGACAATATGAGGCACAAAGTAGTCCACCAAAATTTCGTAGAATCGGGGTTTCCACATACCGGTTTGCATGGACACGAAAGTACTAAATGCTGGAAGAATTGTCAGTCTGTATTTCCACCTTCATTGCAAAATACTCTACCATTGTAGAACGTGCTATCCACGAAACCGGTGACCAAGCAGCACAGCAACAGCAAAAGATCGGCATGGTTTGTGGTAACTTCAATGCTGAAATAACTTCGTATATGTGACAGTCCAGAGGATTTCTGAGGAAGTTCATTTGGATGACCCCCTTCTGGCTTCACAGGAGATGTGGACATTGGCAGGCCCGCAAGAGCTGAAGCTGTTCTATTCTCGACTTCCGACATAACTCGCGAGAAAGGGGGATTTGGGAGATACCGAGGAAGGTTCAAGAGAGAAAGAGAGACCTTGTCTGTAGAATCTATTACGATGGAGGGGAAGATCTAAGTGTGTGGAATGGAGATACGAACACAAGAGCGATGGATGCAGCCCGGTGCCAACAGTAAGTATACTTTATATTGTCAGTTTAAGATATGCAAGGGAATGCAACCAGGAGAATGCATTCGCAGCATGGTCTCTGATATCTCAATCAGACATCATTTGTTGAACCCAGCGGCAAATGATAACTGGTGTGGATAGCCAAGCCATTGCATCATTGGCATTATTGATGAATTGATGGTAAAGGTGGAGCGGAAATTGACGACTAAGGCAGGAGCGCCGTTAGACCGCGGGCCATCCCGCACGCCAAGCATTGGAGCATGCCCCCAGGGTACATTGCCCCACGGCGTAATATAGGACACCAAACACCAATCCCCCTTTCGAGCCAGCACGCCCAATATGTTTCGGAACTTCCCTTCAATTCTTCCCTCTATCAAATTCATCTGGCGTCCCCCCCCATCCCCCCCCCCCTTAATAAAGAGCATTTATAGGTCAAATTCCTATAATACGTAGAAATCTATAGAACTAAATAGCTACAGCTATTATAAATGGCCCACTATTATAGCGAAGGGTACTTATAAAGTCCCTATAAGGTCCTACTAAGCCCTGGCTGTCTTAATATTATTAGCTTAGCCCCTTTATATTTACGGTAGTGAAACCCACATATGCTGTTTATTAGGGGGGAGGGGGAGAGTAGAAAGCTAGTGAGTTCATGAAAGCGTTTTGAAATTTGATTTTAAGACAGAGATATAATGTACTTTAACCACTTACTTGATTTGATCAAATTTTGCCACCAATTTCGACTTTTTCAGCCTTCCAAAGATAAGGAGCCTTGCTGCTGCTGTGCCTATAGGTCGGCATATTGGTCACTTTAAATGCAGTAAGTATTGGATGCAATCCAGCACTTAAGCAGGCATTGTCTGTGTACTCCCCTCCGCTTAATTAATAAGCATTTATGGGTCTCGTCCCTATAATACATAGAAATCTATAGAACTGATTAGGTACAGCCGTTATAAATGGCCTACTATTTATGGCGAAAGGTACTTGTAAAGTCCCTATAACGTCTTACTAAGGCCTAGCTATATTAATTTTATTAGCTTAGCCCTCTTGTATTTACGGTAGAGTAACCCACAAATGCTCTTTATGAGGGGGGGGGTGAGAGTATCAATATGAATAGATTGCCAAGGGTTTCACAAGCACAAATTGCAGAGAAGAAAGAGATTTAGTACAAGAAACCGGGCCTATTTCGGCCTTGAGGTTGATATGTTCACACCACAGTCTATTGCCTCACTCCTCAAAACAGCCGCCCTTGGTATTTCAGTTGCAGCCACGAGATACCCATTCACAACTGGATAAGAGCTCTACACTGACCTTGGCTACATATATGCAAGGTTTTTTTTGTAACGTTGCTGCTTGGCAAACCAGTGGGTAGTAGTACACGGGATGGACTACGCTTTCCAGTGGTGATTGCATATATCGATTGCGTTATATTGATTGCATTGAGTGTATGGGTGCATCTTGGCTTCTGCGAGAACGGTGATGAGACAAAATGAGGTGACTGGCACCGAGTCTCTTATGAATCTTCGCGAGTTAGCAGTTGAATACTACATACACACACTTCGTAGAGACTTGGGAGCCAGGGACCTATATAACGCCCTATTCTCTTACCTTGATCTTTGTTCTATAATCTTATGACAGTCATCACTGGAAAGCAATATCGATTCTCATCTGTCCTCCCAGTAGAGAGAAATAATCCTGTTACACCTCCATCCATACTTTCTGGCTCTCATCATCGATTTCTGGAACTACTTCCGGTGTTGAGTACTTCTTCTACCACTGACAAAATGGAGACTATGTCCCTTGTAGAGACACAGCCCCTTCTCGAGAAAGAGGTATTAATTCCTCAAATTTCACCCTTGCACAATTGCACGGCCTAATGACAAGAAGCCTCCCTTCCTTAGTGTTCTCAGTGTTCCTACTGCTACGACGACTGTAGATCCCCCAAAGGTCACCGTCGATGTTCCTGCAGAATCGGACAGCATTCTCGTCTCCTTCAACAGGGTTAGCCAATCTCCTATTGCAGTCTCGAACAATTTGTCAGCAGCAACAAAACTCAAGAAGATGATCGAAGACACCGATGAGTTGATCGTATGCCCCGGTGTTTACGACGGCCTTTCAGCACGTATTGCACTGCGTGTGGGTTTTAGTGCTATGTATATGGTAAGGCTTTAATCATACTGCAACACTATTGGCAGCGTTTGTTAACACGTTTGTGATGTATGGACCGGTGCTGGGACAACAGCCTCTCGTCTTGGTCAGCCAGATCTAGGAATTGCCCACCTCCATGATATGAAAGAGCACGCTGAAATGATCGCCAACTTGGAGCCCTATGGCCCGCCTCTTATCGCTGACATGGACACTGGTTACGGAGGTCGGTCAACTACATTTACCCCCTTGAATAATTTCTGGCTGACTTTCTGCTATCAGGGCCAATCATGGTGGCCAATTCTGTCAAGTCATATATTCGCGCTGGGGTGGCCGGTTTTCACATCGAAGATCAGGTCATGAACAAGCGTTGTGGTCATTTGAAAGGCAAGAAGGTCGTTCCCAACGAGGAATTTTACACACGCGTGCGTGCAGCCAAGTCAGCCAAGGATGCAATGCATTCAGACATCGTGCTGATTGCTCGCACCGATGCACTACAGATGCTCGGCTACGATGAGTGTGTCAAACGCCTTAAAGTAGCACGCTCACTTGGTGCTGACGTGGGACTGCTCGAAGGCTACACTTCAAAAGAAATGGCTGCCCAGGCGGTGAAAGACCTCGCACCTTGGCCACTTCTGTTGAATATGGTAGAGAATGGTGCAACCCCTATTATCACTACCAAAGAAGCAAAGGAGATGGGGTTCAGAATCATGATTTTCTCATTCGCGTCGATTGCCCCGGCGTATGTGGCTATTCAAGCTACGCTTGAGCGACTTAAGGCTGAAGGAGTGGTCGGAACGCCGAAAGACTTGACCCCTTTGAAACTCTTTGATATGTGTGGACTCCAGGATTCTATGACCGTTGATATAGAATCTGGGGGTTTGTCTTTCGCTAGTGGTGTTTAGCTTTGCCCTGACAGATTTGTTTCTTCCTTTGGATTTCCTCGATATTTAAATTTTATGGAGGGCTACTTACACTGCTAGAGGGTTGCTGTCGGTATTTTTAAGGTAGATAAGAGACAACATTCTTGAGCCAATATACCGATGCTGCACTGATACTCGTTCTTTGGGTTAGGAAATAGTACAATAAAGGAGATCCGATGTAAATGCCTTTAAATGGAGATTATCTATAGTTTCCCGCCTCTGAGTATAGAGGATAATATATAATAAGTAGAGGCTGGTACTCAATGTGGTAATGAGTAATAACAGCAATGTAATATAGATTGATTGAGCAAGTTGAGAAGCCAATCGGCCAAGATAGAGGAGTAGATAATTACGCATAGTTCAGCAGTTGGTAACATTTAGATACTAGTACCTGCAGGATAGAAGACAGATTTTGGGAAAGAAAAAGGGACTGGCACCTAGGATTGATTGTTTGATTGAAAAATTTGTTCATAGGCTGTCATCTTAAAGATATCATACAGGCCATTCTTTCTTGCGCTTCAGATACTCGTGAGTGACATATTCACCCATTTTCCCTTCTCTCTAAGCAAAATCAAGGTGCTCAGAATCTAGTGCTTGATCTGATCCTCACTCTGCAGAGTGAAGCAGGTGCCCGTGTCCGTCCTTCTAGAAACGTCGCCGGGCCTCTTAGCGGCGACCTTGCCTCGCTGTATTCCCGAATATCTTCAACAGCGACGGATATCAAACCTACGGAGACATTGCTAGAACTTGTTCTTACGCATGCCTCTGACAAGAAGAATTGGAGTGATGTGTTTTCCGTGGTTGCGCGATCAAACCTTGCTACGCCTCCAACTGCCTTCCAGAAAATCATCTTTGATGACACGCCGATACAATCTAGTTCCGCTTCTTAGAGAAGGCTTGAGCAGATACATGCAGAAGTTGATCAGCGAATACTCGAAGAACCCACTGGGCGAGTATACTACGATGTGGAAGGCTTCTATGACCGGTGCTTCGAAGGAACGTCCTGGACGAAAAACACAATAATATCTACCAACGGTTGAAATTGAAATCCAAGTAAGAATATGGTTGCTAGGTAGGATGGCTAGAGCTTTCAATCCAAGATTCCTTTTTTGAGTGGTTCGTGAAGCTTTAGGATATTGTTCTCAGCGGACTTGACCGCAGGTATTACACATCAGCGAACGAGATTTTAAGGGGCTTAGAGGTTGATCGCAAGCTTGATGTTTTCCTTAACTTTGCTGCTAAGTTGGCCTTACTGAATATCAAGCGCGACCTGTTAAATGTTCATGTTATTAGAGAATATAAACAGAACGCTGAAGATAATGGTTCTATAAAGACACGAGTATAGATGGCAGGCTATGCGCAGGAAATGTTTAGAAGTTAACCAGCTCGGCGATTTATGTCTGAAATCACGATTTGCGATAGTTTAATACAGCTTTGAAGTGTGCTTATAATTAAATATGAAGCAAAAGCTATACTAAATAGAGCTAATAGACTATATAGATGTTTAAGAATCTTAGAATATCTAAGTATGTTAGGAAAAATAGTAAGATACTTAATATATATAAAGATAATCAAAGTGCTCTAGCTTCAAATCTAAATTCCTTATTTTTATAAGTAGTTAAAGCATATTAATATTAGCTACTACTATATTT
>QGMJ01000398.1:0-29849 GCA_007821545.1 Lachnellula subtilissima
ATACATATTCGCTCCCATAAATCTGTATTCTAGACTTTCTTTCTTTCCTCTTTAGCTTAGAATTACATTTGATTCGACCTTATACTAGGCTATGCCCGCAAGGATTCGTGATTGTGACACATAGAGAGCTTAGAATAAAACAGCTTGTCTAAGACTTCTATATAAGAAGGTTAAAGAAGCCTTCCTTTCTAGCGATATGCTAATAGTAATAAAGAAGCTAAGCAGCCTGAACTAGAGACTAATAAAGATAGAAAAAGTGACCTATAAACCCTCTCCTCTTATAAAGTTGGAGATTAACTACCTACTTTAGTACTACGCTAAAGGTCTTATTCAGAGGATCTACTACTTGCGATACTAAATTATTAATTAGATCTTCTATCATGTTTACAACCCGAATTTATTTCTAGCTAGGTGTCTATCTAACTTAAAAGTTCAAAAATCTATGAAAACGCATATTACCCATCTTGTAGATAGAATTATAAGTGCAGCAGCAATTCTTTTATCAAAACTTTCTTGAGAAAGTCTCCTTCCGAATTTCAGATATCAACCTATTATAAGCACTCGGAATAGAAAATACATTCAGCGATAGCGATACAAGGCAGATAGAGCTTTGCGGAAGACCTCCGTATATTAAATAGTATCATTGACTGCAGTAAAAAACAGCCCGAGAAACTTATTTCCTCCACTATATATTTATTCATGCCTTACCTATAATACTCTCATGGCTTCTATGACGGAAGTGGCTCCAATTGCATATGGGGTGTATGTATATATCTTGTTCAGCCACACCTGCTTGCGGTGTAGGTTGAATGTTACGACATCGCTGCTTTATTTTCACTGCTTGAGAGGTGCGGGGAGGTTGAATGATGTGCGCTGGGGTTGTGGAAGGAAGGCATACACGAGGGAAATATTTCGATGGGTCCGATTGGAACTTGGGAAGGAAAAGAGGAGGCTGGATGGAAAAGAAATTTTGGCACGAGTTGAGTGCTGGGAGGTTGAGATCGGTACCGGGGATGTAACTTGCAAAGCATGCAAGGCCCCTTTCCAGGATTTGGGTGAAATGAATGTTTGGCTAACTTGGTCTCAGTTCTTGGGCCCTGGAGTTCGGTTAGAGATGCTCTAAAAGTCGGGTTGGAGACCTGGAGTCAGTTACGTCTGGAGGGTTGCATAGTCACAGGCAGTCACGGTGATTTGGAATAGATCGGTTGTTTAGTTCATTATTGCTAGTTACAGGAAGACGACCGAGAGAAGACACATAGCAAAGCCCTCCAGGACTAATCCCGCCAAATAAAGAGCCATGATCGTGGTGTTTTAATTGGAAGTGTTGCTTGTTTGTGTTGCATGCTCGAGATCACTGAAAGTTATTTCAGCCGTACGGGCATGCCCCATAAGGAATGCAATGTACGCCAAAACACCGTCGCCATGCAGTGAAGGGGAAGAACAAATTATTTCCAGGTCCAGATCTTCCAAGATGAGAAGAGCCATTATGCCGAGTATGAAGAGAAGCATAGAAGAATATCCATCTCCTAGTTACCGTGACCTGAGTTCAATAACGCCGTCGCAATGCGGAAGTGACCAAAAGGAGATGAGTGATCAGTCATCAAAAGGACCAAGTTGTCATTCGAAGAAGAAAACTGGGTGCGGTTCTCAAGTGCGGTGGCCTGGGGGTGGTGGTTGTTGTGGCTGCGCGGCTGCTTGGCCGGGGAATACGAAACCAGGAGGGAATATTGGCATGCCGTTGGCCTGAGTTGGGAATGGAAACGGGAGTCCGGCCATCGAGAATGGTGGGACCGCAGGCATACTTGGTGGGGCGCTGACAGCTTGGTCTCGATCCCTACGGTTCCCGCGGTGGTCATCATCTCGTCGATGGTCTCTGTTATCCCTCCGGAAACGAGGGGCGTTTTCTTCCTCTTCACGATCTCGACTTGACTTCGGGCCATTGTTGCCACCCTTATCGGTTTGCATTCGACGGCTGATGGCCTTGGAAGAGACACCTTGACCAATTTCGATATCAGGTTCTTCGACAACCATTCCGGACTCAATGGGCATTCCACCACTCCCACCATATTCTGCACTCAGCATCCACTTCCGATCAGCATCCGTGAGCTTGCTAATAGGAATGACGCTGACTCCGGTTTGGTAGTCGCTGCAGTCGCGAGGTCCAAATCCAACACCCCATCTTGTCTGCTGGAAGTTAGCAAGTGCAACAGGTTATGACAAGATTCAAGTTACCGAACTTACTCTCAATTGAGAATCCGGGGCCCTATTCTTCTCCATTGCCTCCTTTGCACGGACGGCGTCTGCGCGGCTGATCATCTTGACGAAAGCATGGCGCTTCTCCTTGTTGACAATGCATGTTTGGACTCGGCCATAATTTTCAAAGACGTTCCTCAATTCTTGGTCAGAGGTTCTGTCAAAGTCAGCTATGCTCAAATGGCAACATCTCGATCCCAACTTACGTGACACCACCGACAAACAGGGTACGGCTGAGGACTGTAACTTGTTAGTGATAAACCCAACCTGCGAGCAAGTATATTCAGATTCTACCTTTGATGCTTCCTTTAGGGATGGAAGAATCGTGATCTATCCACTTCTGTCCAGCGCCTCTAGATCTTGGTGGACTTGGGCTGCGTCCACGACGGGCAGGGCTACGTTGGCGATAGTCATTACCCCGGGCACCTCCTCCATGGCCTCCTCGTCCACGTTCATCACCACGATTTCGTGCTGGGGAATTTCTATCAAAGTCGTAGGAATTGAATCGTCGCGACGACGGGATGCCGGGGAATCCCAAGCAGCACGCGGCGGGGATCGGGACCGAGAACGTTGACGGTAGCGATTTGGGGGCGATCTTACAGCCTCGCGGTCATGATAGCCATTATAGTCACGTGACTCATCTGGTCTGGAAGCAGCAGCACCATTGGGAGCCCAACCGTTCTGTACATTCTGATTCTGATTTTGAGACTGCTGCTGGGCGGCAAATGGCTGGGGTAAACCTCCTGCACCAACAGCCAAGACGGCCTGGATTTGCTCTGTTGTGAGGCCCTGCTCTGCAAGTGCTTTCACCAACAGGATCTGCTGCTGCAGAGCTGGGTCAAGGGCACCTGGCTGGACTACTGGTGGGACAGCCGCAAATGGATTTGGGTTTGTTTGATTACTGGCATAGTTCTGAGCATAAGCACCATTACCCGCTCCTTGATATGGCGGCTGCGATGCAAAGGTGGTAGTGGCTGCTGGCACATTTACAGGCTGAGGAACGTGTGGGAAGGGTACTGCCTGGTTCAAGGCCGGAGCCCCATTATGGTGTGCATTGGATGCACTGTACGAATTATCTGCAGCAGAGGTAGAGGCGTTTTGACGGGCAAGGCTAGCAAGTGCCTGTAGGATTGAGGGGGCCGAAGTAGCTGTGGCTGCAGCCGGAGCTGCGGGTGCACCCGGATGCATCGTGCTGCCGAAGGCTCGCTGGAGATCTGCAGGCGGGCTTCCTGGTGGTGTAGTTGATTCGTCTGAGTATGGTTTAGAAGGATTAGAAGCAGGACAAGAAGAAGAACAACAATAATAATAATAAAATTAACCGTGTCGAGGAAGAGTGCTGTGTCTTACTTTGCATGGATGCAGTCAATTTCTCCTTGAAGTCGTTGAGCATGGCGAGAGGGAATGTCTGCGCTTTCTCCCAAATATCAAGCAACTTTCTAATTCTGTCCTACAACGTAGAATCAACGCGTAAGTGGGGACCCATAGGATAGGATAGGCAAAGGAAAATAGTGGTAGTGGTGGAAAATGGGAGATATAAAGTAGGACATCTTCAAAGGGGATAATCTCGTGCTACAGCGGCAGAATATGCGTAGCCTCAACATGCAAATCCTGCCCTTCTGAGGCTACTGAGCTCAAGTTTTGGGCGTACCTTTTGATCTTTGTCTGGAGAAGATGCAATAATGTTGTTCATCAAGTTCGGCAATAATTCCTTTACTCTATTAACGCCAGCAGCAAAGGTGCCATCTTCAGCAGAAACGTTTATGGTCTGTCCAGTATTTTTGGCTTGTTCTGTCCATTTTCGAGTCACACTGTCTACGACGTAGAGAACACCAAGCTTGTGGGATGCCGGGGCTCTCATAAAATGGGTGTATAGTTTTTGGACGAGGACCGATTCGGACTGCAAGAGGGTGGCGTCAGCTTCGATGTTGCTCAGAGGATGAAGGTGCCGAGCTATGTGCTTACCTGGACATTCGCTGTGCAGAGGGTGGTGAGAGCTTGAATTCTGGATCCGGAAACTCCTGGTGGCTTCAATAATAGCATGGCCTGGAGGCCAGCTTCTAGTTCTGCTACTGGGGACGACATGGCTGGAGAAACACGATCAAAATGCTCTTCCGTCGAAAAAGTGGCAGATGCGAGGTTTAATCTCTCTATGTCCCTTTCTCCACGCCAGTTCCTGAATACGATGCTACGATACGATGGAGGTGGAGATGAAGGCGAAAGAATCTATCGCGACTACGTGTGCGACCGGCACTGCGAAGCTAAAATTGCCTGGAGCTCAGCTCACAAGTTCGAAGGGCGAAGGGCGAATGCTGGCCTTCTGCAACAGTCTGCTACTGTACACAGGATATGATCTTGATGATTTTGAGGATTAGTTGCGTAAATACGATATGAGTGCAACGCGCGTGGTAGAAGAGGGAGGTTGCGATGCCCAGTTGATGGCTTGCAAAGGTCGGTTAAAATAATTGCACGTCTGGCAGATCGGGTCACGTGATCGTTCCAGTGCCTTCTAGGTAGATGGAGCGTAGAAGGAATTCCTGGACAGTAAATATCATGTATATATTTTCCTCTAAAAGAATAGAGAAAAGTACAGGATACGAGTATTTACATGAAGTTTATCACCGTTTTGTGACTCCCGAGACGTAATTTGGGACCTTCCATTTTAAGCCGGTTTCTTCCTACGTCACGGATGCTTTCGGTGTTGTTGAGCGTGCCGGCACCCATCCATTTTCTTCTCCCTTCAATAATCTTTTCCACCTCCACCACTTCTCCGCCCCTTCATCTACACCTATTCACAACATGGCCTCCGTCCTGCGTTTCAGCTCTTCAGCTCTGAGAACATCTCTCTCATCTCCTGCTTTCACTGCTAGAAAAGTTGCCTTCAATGGCTTGCGCTGCTATTCGTCGTCGAAAACACAGGTAATTCTGCTTATCTCTGATCCAACCAAAGCTCCTACTTACAAGAGTGCTCTCAGACTTTGAAGGAACGTTTCGCCGAGCAACTACCAGAGAAGATCGAGCAAATCAAGAAGCTTCGCAAGTAC
This sequence comes from Lachnellula subtilissima, assembly GCA_007821545.1. Lineage (NCBI taxonomy): Eukaryota > Fungi > Ascomycota > Leotiomycetes > Helotiales > Lachnaceae > Lachnellula > Lachnellula subtilissima. The sequence continues at coordinate 5,295 of QGMJ01000398.1, forward strand.
GCAATTATACCAAGAAGCTGTTGGAATTTTGCATGCGATCGACATACTGATTATTTTACAGGGACTACGGATCAAAGGTCGTCGGCGAGGTCACTCTCGATCAGGTATATGGTGGCGCTCGTGGTATTAAGTCTCTAGTCTGGGAAGGTTCTGTTCTCGATTCCGAGGAGGGTATCCGTTTCAGAGGCAAGACTATCCCGGAATGCCAGGAGCTTCTTCCGAAAGCCCCCGGAGGAAAGGAACCTCTACCCGAAGGTACAAAAGTACTCTGCATCCATATCGTAGTGCCTTATTGACTTTCAATAGGTCTCTTCTGGCTTCTCCTCACTGGTGAGGTTCCCAGCGAACAGCAAGTCCGCGACCTCTCTGCAGAATGGGCTGCCCGGTCCGACATCCCAAAGTTCGTAGAAGAACTCATCGACCGATGCCCTAGCGATCTTCACCCAATGGCACAGCTCTCAATTGCTGTCAACGCTCTTGAACACGAGTCTGCTTTCGCGAAGGCCTACGCCAAGGGAATGAAGAAGACCGAGTACTGGGGACACACTTTCGAGGACTCAATGGACTTGATTGCCAAGCTTCCAACCATTGCCGCAAGAATCTACCAAAATGTCTTCAAGGGTGGCAAGGTCGCGCCTGTGCAGAAGGATAAGGACTACAGTTTCAACTTTGCCAACCAGCTCGGCTTCGGCGAAAACAAGGACTTCGTTGAGCTGATGAGACTATACCTAACCATCCACACTGATCATGAGGGTGGTAACGTCAGTGCTCATACCGCTCACTTGGTTGGAAGTGCTCTCAGCTCTCCTATGCTGTCCGTCGCTGCCGCTCTCAACGGTCTGGCCGGACCACTTCACGGTCTGGCCAACCAAGAGGTTTTGAACTGGCTCACCAAGATGAAGGCAGTTATTGGCAATGACCTTAGTGACAAGGCCATCACTGATTACCTCTGGTCTACCCTGAAATCTGGCCAAGTTGTGCCAGGTTATGGTCACGCTGTTCTCCGAAAGACTGATCCTCGCTATATGGCGCAACGTACCTTCGCTGAGGTAGGTTTTACCGCCCGAGTTTAGACACTTCTTGGCTAACTTAAATTCTTTTAGGCACATCTTCCAGATGACCCAATGTTTCAATTGGTGAGCCAAGTTTACAAGATCGCCCCTGGCGTTCTCACAGAACACGGAAAGACCAAGAACCCATACCCCAACGTTGATGCTGTAAGTAGCCCCCAGTACTCGAACAAATAGGTCATTAACTAGAGACTAGCACTCGGGTGTCCTTCTCCAATACTACGGATTGACTGAGGCCAGCTACTACACTGTTCTCTTCGGTGTCTCCCGTGCCATTGGTGTCCTACCCCAACTTATCATTGACCGTGCAGTTGGTGCTCCTATCGAGCGACCAAAGTCCTTCTCTACCGAGAAGTGGGCCGAAATTGTTGGAGCCACATTATAAGCATGTGATGTGTAATATGAAATAGTTTTGCTGTCGGGGTGAGAAACGAGTATCAATGAGGCTTGTACGAAAATGGAGGGATATAGACGGGGGTTGGCAGCGATTAGCACTGTTCACTGTATATTATTTCCCAGCGATCTCGTGCTTTATTTGCAAAACATACCTACCTTGACGCAATCTTTTTGACATGCTGAAGTCCTGCAGTGTTTCATGGCCTTCCATTTACCCTACACTCTTTATTATGCCTCCTCGCGCTAGATGTGGAAAATGGTATATGTTATCGTCGACATTTACCGTCTCACACCGCCTGGCTTATAAATGGGGGCTTATTTTCTACCCCGGATGGCTTCTTCCCTAAACCCAGCAGACATCACGGAGTTTTACTTCATAAATTTGCTTTATTTACTCCACATCTGTCAAACAATTTAGAAAGCCTCGGCGGAGGCCGTATGGGGACACTAACTTAATAGAGGCTCTCGATGTGCCAATCCACACCCACATGCTAACTCCAAGAAGCTATCCCGAGGCGCGCGTTGAGATCAAGCGAGGTTCAACAACATCTCAGGACCCTCAACAAGCACAGACAGCTCTTTCTTCAACCCAACTGGAACGCTGGCTAAATAAGGAAATCAAATTGAATAAATTAGGCTAAAAGCTCCAAGTCGTAACAGCTTATTGCGCGTCGTAATTTCAATACGTATCTCACCAAATAAAAATCCTTCCACAACAACGTCCTTGTCAGATTGTCTTCGTCCCCCTGTAATAATACCCGGAAACAGCAGGAACCCCTACTTACCTTACTAAACCAACCCTTATCGTCAGTCACCCACCCTTCAACTTCAACTACAAATCATCACCCCTAGCTGAACTTCACTTCTTGTACAGCAACAGCAACAACAACAACAACAACAACAACAACAAACAGCCTCAATCTTTGCGACGAAGCAGCCTCATTCCCTTGGTCAGGGCCCCTCAACACACAACCCCACACCTATCATGTCAGTTGCAGCAGCATCCCAGCCGGCGGTGCCAGAGAAGAAACCTGTCAAATTCAGTAATCTTCTACTGGGTGCAGGCCTCAACATGTTCGAAGTTACGACTCTGGGACAGCCACTGGAGGTCACGAAGACGACCATGGCTGCTAACAGAGGCGACAGCTTTGCGAGTGCTCTGACACGTATTTGGGGTCGAGGTGGTGTGCTTGGCTGTAAGATTCTTGAGCTCCTATTTTCATCTGCAGAGTAGACACCTTTGCTGACAATTGTAATCTAGTCTACCAAGGTCTCATCCCATGGGCCTGGATTGAAGCCTCCACTAAAGGCGCCGTCCTCCTCTTCGTCGCTTCGGAAGCCGAATACTACGCCCGTACCTTTGGCGCCGGCGACTTCACCGCTGGTATTAGTGGAGGTGTCATGGGAGGAGTCGCACAAGCATATGCCACCATGGGATTCTGCACATGCATGAAGACAGTCGAGATTACGAAATCTAAGCTCGCAGCTCAAGGCGTCAAGCCCCCAGGCACCTTTGCAACATTCATGGATATCTACCGTAAGGAAGGAGTCAAGGGTATCAACAAAGGCGTGAACGCTGTGGCCATCCGCCAGATGACAAACTGGGGATCTCGGTTCGGTCTCTCGCGTTTAGCAGAGCAGGGGATTAGACAGGCGACAGGGAAAGATGAGGGAGGCAAGCTGAATGCGTGGGAGAAGATCTTGGCTTCTGCTCTGGGTGGTGGGCTTAGTGCTTGGAACCAGCCCATTGAGGTGATTCGTGTGGAGATGCAGAGTAAGACGGTGGATCCTAACCGGCCAGCTAAGATGACGGTTAAGAATACGCTGCAGTATATCTACGCGCAAAATGGTGTTAAGGGCTTGTATCGGGGCGTTGTTCCTCGTATTGGTTTGGGCGTTTGGCAGACTATTTGCATGGTTGCTATGGGTGATATGTAAGATCTTTCCCTCCATCTATTGCCTATGGGGTTTGCAGAAAACACACTGACATTTCTATAGGGCCAAGGCTTACGTTGAAAAGCTTACTGGCGATGCTGTTACAGCTAAGCATTAGTGGCGTTCATAGGATGCATTTCCGTTTGTGGCTTTTGGAGTGAAAGAAGGCATGACAATTGCGTGCTAATAGAGGATTTGTTATTTGTTTCATTTAGACTTTCTAGTATATTGGACCTCGTTGGTTGTGGTACGCCATACCTCACAAATATGAGACTTTTCGTTCCACGTTACGCTTGATTTTGAATTCTGTGAAGCCCTACGTCCAGTCCTCGTCTCATATGGGGAAAATGTATTTATTTCTCCCCAAATGTTCTGTCTAAGCCTTCGCCGCCGTCATGCGGTAATATATATTCCCCGTGTCATCAAAAGTGCAATTGCTTAGGGGCGTGTAATACGACGTTTGTCAACCAATACCACACATGTTTTCCAGCCTCGACTCAGCCGCTCCGAACTCCGGACTCCAAATCTCACATTCACCATACATATAATCCATTATACTTACACCAAGTATACGTATCGAGCCTAAGACGATAGATAGATATTATCCCAACAACCCAATCTTCCATCGAGCGCTGGTATTTCCCCCTTTTCCCTTCTTTTGTGCCGTGCCGTGCTGTGCCCAGTACTCTGGTAGCTTGAAATGAAATACACTATGCTAAGTAAACACACAAACAGGTTCTGAGGGCAAGTCTGCTGCTTACTTGTACCAATTGTACCTTGTTGCACAGATTGGATGGGATATAAGGTTGGGATATGAGGGGGAAGGGAAGCTGCATTTTCTTTTTGGTACGCGTTGTCGTGTCGTGTCGTGTTGTTTTGCTTTTGCTTTGAGAAATGGTGTGGAAGATATGCATGCATACGCGGCAGGCAGTAAAACCTGCTTGATCAGATCAATAGTCATTTTGCGCCGAGGAGTCTCGTCGTCCCCTGGGTTGAATTGATTGGTGTTATTTTTGGGGGGGTGGGGGGTCCTCTATGAAGGACCGCTTGGTTTATTGGGTGAGGTATTGGTTTGAAAGTTTCGAGACTAGGGGGAGGATTGGAGGTGGTGTGATGGGTGTTGGATGTGTTTTCATCTAACTGAGCTACTGTTCATTCATTCATTAATTCGATTAATGCACTGAGATCATAGACTGAGGGAACGAATTGAATGAATACATATATTTGTGTTTGTGTTTATGTTTATACCTTGCTGGCTCCCTGATGTTTGGGAGCTGGGTTCTGGGAGTTTATTTGGTATTGTCGCCGACTTTGTCATATGTGATATTCATTCCGCTTTTCTAACCTTCTGAAATGGCGATGAGATTGGCGGAAAGGATATTAGTTGATTACTTCCATACCTATAGCGTGAAAATGAGAGTTATACCTATATGGTCCCACGTGCACTTAACTCGGTTTGATTTGATATCCCAACCAACGCAACTGATTAGAAGGAATTTTTGGCCTAGAAATACCGAGGAAGTATACGTGTAGTTTAGTTCTATCTATCATATGGAAATAGAAGAGACGATGAGCGTATCAAATGTATACCTTACCAAGGGGTGGCAGTCACGTACCTGCGCCAACTCCGGGCCCAGTTAAGATCTCGTGTCGTACCTGCAACCGGTCCCATTTGCAGAGACGGGGGCTTGTTGGTGATTGATATGCAATTTCAGACGTCTGTCACTCACGAGGCTACTAAGAGGGAAATGGCTCTCATAAATTATAGGTAGAGGTGGGGTGGACAGAATATAGAGGTAAGAAGAGTTTGTTCTGTGAAGCTGAAGAAGCAAGATTACGGGGCGATGAAACCCCCCCAAAGTTATCGTGGTTTTTCATCCCATAGATAGAAGCAAACCTGGAAGGAGGTAATCCATGGCGGTGAAGGAAATGTATTGTTTGCGCTTTTTCTTCGCCCTCTTCGTATTGAGGTGATGCCGACTTGACTGTGTTCAATACCAAGCCCTTGAAGATTGTATACGGAGATGAGGGATCTTCAGTCGTAGCGATGATGTGCCATTGCCTACCTTATCCACGAGCATTGAGTCCTTGGCCGTTACGAATCCAGATCATCAATGTCTGCCTTGAGGTGCGATACTTTTCTGCAGATTGTAGCTGTCGGTCTGGTGTTGTATTATTGTTTGGATGAAGAGTAGAGACGACGAATTAGAGAAAATGACCGCGATATAGGATTTTTGATGTATCTTGTTGAAAACAGGATGATGTCGGGATAAGGATGAGGCTCGCGATTAGATGTTTCATGTCTCAATCTGTTTAAAACAATCTGTCAGCCTTAATTCCCCACTTCAGATACCTACGTCAGTCAGATCATGTGGTAAAATACCGGGAATGGGGTCAGATTTGGAGTTCTGGTATTTGATAAACTTACGCTGCCTGTAGGAAATGATCCTGTTATGTGCCGATATTTTCCGTATCGTAGCAAAGCAGTATGTTGCATGTAGACGGTACCTTGATGATATATCTTAGTCTGGATGTATGACGAGTGGGGCATCAAAGCACACTAACCCCGGTTTTTGGATGATCTAGTTCAGTGCCGGTCCCACTTCCCGCACAGAGCTCCTTACCAATACGGGTTAGACTCATGAGAACATGTGAGATCGACCAATGACGGGAACCAATTTAGAACATGGCATAATGACTGAGGAATCTTAATTTTAGTGTCATATCGAGTACACACGACATACCTAGGTAGGTACTCTTGGACAACGATGAAATACTTTGTAAATGCACATGAATCTGCTTTAGTATAGCGGCGACTGGTACAAGTGTCATGAAAACTTTTCTTTGGCTGCATGCGGATTGAATTCGGGATTATTTGAGGTATTTTTTGAGGCATTTTTTGAATACCCTGCCGACTCTGTGCTTGAAAACTGTGCGCACCCGCACTCGCAGCCTAAAAACCAACGGGCAGTGGTACTGGCAAGTAAGACAGGCAAGTAGGACAGGAGTAAGGGGAAGAACATTCAACTGAAGGACAATCCAATCCAATATTTAATACCGTTGTAAATGCAGAATCTAGAGAAGACTATATGTAAGACCACCAAGTAAGTACATGTACCTGTCACTATGTAGATAGCTTATAAGGTGGGGCGAACTGGTTTTGCAAATCAGGATATACTATAAGACTAGTCAGTACACTCATTTTGTCCAAATTGAGATACCTCTGCCTTTTTCGAGACTAGCTTTATGCATAGAACCGTAAGTAAAATAATATGATTTAAAAGTGAAGATGCCGTTCCTATGTCAGGGCAAAGTAGCTCCCTCTTGAACGTCTCGCTTATCACCCCCATCGCGTTGGTCACTGCGGGCAGGTGCACCCAGCCAGCCTTAGCGGCCCGCTAGTCCTTTTGACTCCGGGAGGGCAAGGGCTAGAGAGGCGAGGCTAATGGTAAGGTACTACTTTACGACGGTAGGCCATTGATTTTACCTTTTACTCTTCCCCAGAGAGCTTCTTCCCTTCCCTTCCCTTCCCACCCTGCTCTTCTCTCCTCTTTCCTGCCTTGACCACTCTACTCACTCCTTCCCTTCATTCTGCGACCTCTGCCCTGCCCTGCTCTTCATTCTTTCGACCTCGCCCTTTACATCGCGATCTCTCGAAATTAATTATCCCCCTCCGATAATCCTTTCCCTAGTTAATCTCAACACATCAATCTCAAAGGTCTCGATCCGCTTTACCTACCTGCACTTTTAATCCACACCCCTCCTCCTCACCCCGCAGAGGAGTCGCAGCCAACTCACTTGACCGCACAACCATGGCGGACACACACGGTGCGACCGGAACGCACACCAGTAATAACTATTCCGAAAACCCCCATCACCTAAACACCAACATCGAGTCGGGCACGTTTGACGAGAAGACTGGGCGCCATGACCCTATACCTACCATCATCAAGAAGCCTGTCGAGGATGAGGAAGAGGATGAGGATATGGATGCGCTGATTGACGAGCTCGAGTCCCAGGATGGCCACGCAGAGGAGGAGGAAGGGGAAGACGAAGCATCTCCTGTCACTGGGCGTGTTGTCCCCGAAGACCAGCTCAATACCGATACTCGCATTGGTCTCACTGAGTCTGAAGTTACTGCACGTCGCAAGAAATACGGTATGAATCAGATGAAGGAAGAAAAGGAGAATTTGATCCTCAAGTTCCTTGGGTACTTCATTGGTCCTATTCAATTTGTTATGGAGGTATGTCAATTTTCAATTGCCAATGCCTATCTCATCCTATCCTATCCTGTTCTATTCTATTCCCAGGCCAAGCTAGCATCATGGGTCTTTTCACGCCATGTGGTGCTACCGGTACGCTGGATGGCTGCACTGGCTTCCTTGTTTTGACCCGGAAGGCCCGCCGTGTGGCCTAGAATGCAAGGCGCCACAACGCGAAAACTCCACTCCACTCCACCGCATCGCTCCCTGATCCGTGCTGACAACATTCTCTGTGATAGGCTGCCGCTGTGCTCGCTGCTGGTCTCCAAGATTGGGTCGATTTTGGTGTCATCTGCGCCCTGCTTCTGCTGAACGCCGCTGTCGGTTTTATCCAGGAATTCCAAGCTGGCTCTATCGTCGACGAATTGAAGAAGACCCTCGCACTTAAGGCTGTAGTTCTTCGTGATGGCCGTCTCTTCGAGGTCGAAGCTCCAATGGTTGTTCCTGGTGACATTCTGCAAATCGAGGAGGTAAGAAACGACCCTGCTTGCTCTTATTGATTGGGCAAAACTTGATATTAACATGTGCATGTTCTACAGGGCACTATCATCCCGGCAGATGGCCGTATTGTCACGGACGATGCTTTTCTTCAAGTCGACCAGTCTGCCATCACTGGAGAGTCTCTCGCAGTGGATAAGCATAAGGGCGACCAATGCTATGCTTCTTCCGGTGTCAAGCGTGGTGAGGCCTTCATGGTCATCACTGCCACTGGTGACAACACCTTCGTTGGCCGTGCTGCCGCTCTTGTCAACCAAGCTTCCGGCGGAACTGGACATTTTACTGAAGTCTTAAACGGTATCGGTACGGTTCTCTTAATCTTGGTTGTCTTCACCAACTTAATCGTCTGGATCTCGTCCTTCTATCGTTCCAACAAAATTGTCGAGATTCTCAGGTATACCCTAGCCATTACCATTATTGGTGTTCCTGTCGGTCTCCCAGCAGTTGTTACCACAACTATGGCTGTAGGTGCTGCCTATCTCGCTAAAAAGAAGGCCATTGTCCAGAAATTGTCTGCCATTGAGTCTTTGGCTGGTGTCGAAATTCTTTGCTCTGACAAGACTGGTACTTTGACCAAGAATAAGCTCTCTCTCGCCGAGCCTTTCACCGTCCCAGGTGTTGAGCCAGATGACCTTATGCTGACTGCCTGTCTCGCTGCTTCTCGCAAGAAGAAGGGTATCGATGCCATTGACAAGGCTTTCTTGAAGGCCCTCCGATACTATCCGCGTGCCAAGTCTGTGCTGTCAAAGTACAAGGTTATCGAGTTCCACCCCTTTGATCCCGTTTCCAAGAAGGTTCAGGCCGTTGTCGAGTCACCACAGGGTGAGCGAATCATCTGTGTCAAGGGTGCACCACTTTTCGTCCTGAAGACTGTCGAGGAAGATCACCCCATCCCAGAAGAGATTGACCAAGCCTACAAGAACAAGGTCGCTGAGTTCGCTACTCGTGGTTTCCGTTCCCTCGGTGTTGCACGCAAGCGTGGTGAAGGCCAGTGGGAGATCCTCGGCATCATGCCCTGCTCTGACCCTCCTCGTCACGACACTGCCCGTACTATCAACGAAGCCAAGACTCTCGGTCTATCAATCAAGATGTTGACTGGTGACGCTGTTGGTATTGCTCGAGAAACATCTCGCCAACTCGGTCTCGGTACCAACGTCTACAACGCTGAGCGTCTCGGTCTCGGTGGTGGTGGTGATATGCCAGGTTCGGAGGTGTATGACTTCGTCGAGGCTGCTGATGGCTTTGCTGAGGTTTTCCCCCAACACAAGTACAATGTCGTCGAGATTCTCCAACAGCGTGGTTACCTTGTTGCTATGACTGGTGACGGTGTCAACGATGCCCCTTCTTTGAAGAAGGCTGATACTGGTATTGCCGTCGAGGGTGCTTCCGATGCTGCTCGTTCTGCCGCTGATATCGTCTTCTTGGCTCCTGGTCTTGGTGCTATCATTGATGCTCTCAAGACTTCCAGACAGATTTTCCACCGCATGTACGCTTACGTTGTCTATCGTATTGCCTTGTCCATCCATTTGGAAATCTTCCTTGGTCTCTGGATCGCCATTCTGAACAGATCCCTCAATATTGAGCTGGTCGTCTTCATCGCCATTTTCGCTGACGTTGCAACTCTTGCCATTGCTTACGATAACGCTCCCTTCTCCAAATCGCCAGTCAAGTGGAACTTGCCTAAACTCTGGGGTATGTCGGTTCTCCTTGGTATTGTCCTTGCTATTGGTACTTGGATTACTCTCACTACCATGATTGCTCGTGGTGATCATGGCGGTATTGTTGAGAACTTCGGTGTCATGGATGAGGTTCTTTTCCTGGAAATCTCGCTGACTGAGAACTGGCTGATCTTCATCACTCGTGCCAATGGTCCCTTCTGGTCTTCGCTCCCTTCGTGGCAATTGGCCGGTGCCATCTTGTTGGTCGATATCCTTGCAACATTCTTCACCCTCTTCGGCTGGTTCGTTGGTGGTAAAACCTCTATTGTCGCTGTCGTCCGTATCTGGATCTTCTCATTCGGTGTCTTTTGCATCATGGGAGGTGTCTACTATCTTCTCCAAGATAGCATTGGCTTCGACAACCTGATGCATGGGAAATCACCCAAGAAGAACCAAAAGCAAAGATCCCTGGAAGATTTCGGTAAGTCCTATGAACGCATAACCTCCATTAGAGCTGAAGTCGCTAACTTGTTTCAAAGTCGTTTCGCTTCAACGTGTCTCGACACAACACGAGAAGTCAGCATGAATATACCCATCACAAAACATGCGCCCGTCAAGCTTTCTTGGTGGGAACTTTGTGAAGCGATTCCTTTGTGTTTAATACCATTTGCACGTATATGCATCCAGTACACTGTACAATGATGCAGACGGGCTTTTGGCGGTGTTACGGACGTTATTATTTTGGCAGGGCAATCCAATTCCATTGCTGCAAAGGGAGCATTAAAAAGGGTCATTCGTGGGTTTTGGGGGAAATTTGATTTAAAGGAGCGACGCAGTCATACCCCACTATGCGAAAATGTTAATTTGTTTGTTTGTTGTCTTAGATCCTAAATCAAAGAAATAATGATTACTTGCTGTCTCTTTATTGAGGCTTGTGTTTTTTTTGGTGAGGATGCTCCGGCTTGTGTTGTGTGATCGTAGAAGGCGGTCTCCTAGAATATGTAAGAGAGATACTCGTTAAAATCCTCATACTACCTACAGCTTGAAAATGATGGGTCGCTTGTATAATTTACCCCCCTCAAAACAAGGGTAAGATACAAAACAAAGTTGTAAGGAAGCGCAGTGGAAGTTCGAGGGAAGAAGATATGACTCATATGTATGGCATATGAATAAATAATATTTTACGGACAGACAGACATAGCAGAGATGTAATGAATCGTCGTAGTTATGTTGTTCTATCTACAGCTACATACATACATACATACATACATACATACAAACAACCCTACATGTATTTCTAGCTCCGAGGTGAAAGAACCAACTCCACGACGGAGAAATGTGCCGTGCTGTACATCTGTTTACAACTTGGCTCTAGGTTTCTTCTCTTCTTCCGCCAGGGCTTCTTCGTACAGCCTGTCTAGGACAGCTCGGTATTTCTTGGCTGTTTGCGGGCGTTTGAGTTTCAATCTGTTTGTTTACATGTCTGTCAGCATACCGTTTATTCTATTCTATTTGTGGACTTGTATTTCCTTTTTTGTGTGTAATGGCGCGGGGAAGGGGGGAGGGGGGGAACCGATGGATGCAAAGCGAACAGAACTTACGTAGGTGTCAAAAGCTCATTGTCAATCGTAAACGGCTCGATCTCCAAATGCACACCCCGCACGCGCTCCCAGTTGTTAAATTTATTCTGCTTGCCGATCTTGTCTAGCTCCTTCTGCACTGCTTTCCGCACACGGACATCTTGGCCAGCGGCTTTGACGGCATCGAGGTCTGTGGGACTGATGGTCTTGTTCAGAATTTGGCTGGCGAAGGGTGCGAACAGGATGGGATCCACACCCCATATCGACACCGGGTATGCTTGGTGGGAATCTCCGTGTACGAAACCTTGAGTAAGCATACTGTTGTTGGCGAGATAGACGTTCTCAATGCGCTCGGGCGAGATGTACTCTCCTTGCGCAAGCTTGAGGACGTTCTTAACACGATCAACGATCTTGAAGCGGCCCATGCTATCTACCTCTGCAATATCACCAGTTTTGAACCAGCCATCTTCAGTCCATGCCTTTTTTAGTCTCCGCTTCATTTTTATAATATTCTTTGAACATGGCTTTCCCTCGCAACAAGAGCTCGCCGCGGGGATTGGGCGAATCGGTAACAAGATAGTCCATGTCTGGTACTGATTGCAAGCAACCTTCGAAAGCGGCACCTATGCCGCCACAGTTGCCGGCAGAATAATCGCTCATGTTCTGTCCAAGGCCAGTGGCATAGGATTCCGTCAAGCCGTAGCCTTGAATGAAGTCAGCGCCCAGAGCGGCGCGGAGGAGCTGAAGGAGCGAGGGGTCGATAGGTGCACTTCCAGTGACCATACCGCGAGCTCGATCCAATCCAATCGCAGCTCTTACCTTGGGAGTGAAGAATCGATCGTAGAAAAAAGTGCTTGTTTGTTGCTTGTCCCGGTGGTAGTTTCATGGAAGCTAATTTCGCGTTGATGACATGCCTGCCAATAGCTCCTTTCATGCCCGGCGCATCAATGGTTGCAGTACGAATGGCAGCACCAAAACGGTTGTATAACCTGGGCACAGAGTTGAATCCCGAAGGGCGGAGAAGCTTCATGTCGTCTACAAGACCCAGGATATCACCACGGAAATATCCGACAGCAGCCCCAGATGATAGAGCGCCATGCTCTGCGACTCTTTGGTAAATATGTGCCAGGGGAAGATAGGAGATCAGAGTATCGCTTGCAATCGTATCTGTGGTAATTCGAGCTGTCAGGTCTGCAGCAGCAGTAGCCTTTTGCAGCAACACAACGCCCTTGGGGTTGCCAGTCGTCCCAGAAGTATAGTTGATTGTAGTGATATCATCTGGCCCAGGTGGCTTCATAGGAAGGCCAGATGCAGCTCCGAGAGCTTCAACATCCCTGATATAATGAATTGAGATGCCCGACTCGGATGCCAGGGAATTCAGGATGTCTGATTTTGAAAGTCCAGGCCGTTCTCCAGCATCTATAGGATCGAGACAGACGATAAGCTTTAGTGTAGGTATCAGCTTAGCGACCTTAAGCAGGGTCGGGATATGTTGTAATGATGTAGCTACACATGTAAGTGCGGCATGGTTGATTATATATTCGGTGGTGTCTGGACCGAGAGTGTCATAGATGGAGACCGTATAAAGAGACTGGGACATGCATCCTAGATCTGAATATCGTTAGTGAGGTCCTCTCTTGTGGGGGAACTCAAACATACCAACAATCTGCCATTCCGGCCTATTTTGGCACCACAAACCAACACCGTACTTTTCTTCTGTAACCCCAGCTTTCTTGTGCAATTCTACGAGTCCAGCTCCAAAGTTCTTCCTTCGCACGGCCACTTCCCCATATGTCATCCACTCGTAGTTTCCAAAGGTCTTCGTCGCAGGGTCGTATGGGCGAAGTCCCAAACACTTTGCATGCGGTTGCCTCTTTACACTCTGCTCGAAGGCATGATGGGCCGTAGGAGCGTTTGGATCAGCTGTACCGGGCAACTCCTTATCAATCCACCGCCAATGTCGATATGCTGGGGTGCGTCCCTCGCGCTCGCTGCCAGGAATAGGAAGTGAATAGGGGGCGCCGGGTGGAGGAGGGGCTTTCATAGCCGCGATCCAGGCAGCGGGGTTTTGCGATTGTGAGGCCATTATTCTATTGATAACGGGAGTCAAAGGAAAGCTCTGCGAAGGTGGAATTAGTATTGTAGGATTCCTTAATGAGGCACGGAATGGCCGAATGCTTGAACCTCTGGTTGGTTACCTACCTAATGATGCCAACGCAACGCCAATGTGTTGTAAGTTCAAGTCTAAAACTTCTTTCTTTCAGAAGAGAGAGAAGATGTGCAACGGGAAACCAGACAAAGACCTTTAAGGAGGAAAAGGCGGAGGGACTGGAGAAAGGGTTGCATGTGCATGGTTGGATGAACAGGAAGGGGAAGAGGGTCACTCGACATGCCTCGGCCTCGGCACCTCCTTGGGAATGAATGTCCTCGGTGGAGGAGACATCTACATACCGTTACGAAGTTGACTTGGATTGGATTTAAAGAATACCACAACTACTTTCAAATGCGCAAACCATAATATTGCGTCAAACAAGAGCCATAATGAATTTCTATGTAAGTATTTAATTAATAAATACTTCTTCCTCTTTGACGGGCCGGGGGTACCAAGTATAGCTAGCATAGCATGTGCTGTTCTCCGGATTAATGATTCTGCTGGCCGAGCTTGAGCACCATCACATGTGTCATTCTGACTTGGAACGAGCTTGAAATTATCGTATGGCTTGCTGTATATTTACAATCGCGTCGTACTTTGAAAATCTGTTTGTGGTGTTGGTTAGATCTATTTACTGCCTGTTTTAAATTATCATAGAAGGGACTCTTCTTAATCAATTACTTCTAAAGCACGGATGTATAGTAACTAAATTTCACTCCGAAGGTGATCCTTCTGTGTCGCTGCTCGCTGCATCTTCGGCATGATTTTTGTTCTTCCTAGACCCGCGGTGCTCATATAAACCAAAGAACATCGCCAGTACAACTCCTAGCCCAGCCAGCCCGATACCCAAATATAATGCCCCTCGATATCCTCTTAAAACATCTTTACCCCCATCATTAACGTGTGTCTCGATTGTTCCTGCGAATCCCAAAGCTAGGGAAATTGAGTAGTTGATGATAGTGTTTACTAGTGACGCTGCCACCCCTTGGTGTTTCCTGGGCATGGCATTTGAGAGCAGCAGCGTTGCGGCTGGGAACGACATATCCCTATCTCTGTTAGTAACGAGTAAAGGAAGAGGGCAGAGCAAGAAGCATACATTCCCCAAGGCATTACTACCTGGGACACAAACAACTGTGCCCAATATGTTTGGCTAACTGGCATCGTAGCTACTAGGATACTGCCAATGCAGAATGCACCTAAAGCAATCATCATAACGACACTGCCTGGTACTCGGTGCAGAATCGAGCCAGTTGTAAATGCAGCGATGCAGCCGCTGATTACCGTGGGCGAGAACTGCGCAGCACCGAGGATTGGGGATACTCCTCGTAGCTCTTCTACAATCTGCCAGGAATAAAAAAACCCAAATTCCAAAAGCAGCCCAACCACAGGCCACACAGCCCAAGATGAACCCAAGATCTGGAGTCATCGAGGAGAACGGGACCAGGGGAAACATTGCACGCTTTTCAATCTGCCCAAAGACACCAAGCAGAATAATCCCAATGATCAAGAGTACCCCTACATACGGATTGCTCCATCCAACCACAGGTGCCTGGTTCCACGCAAAGTTGATGAGCACGAGTCCGCTCACACCAGTGATACACCCAGCAATATCTACCCGCACCCAGAAACTATGCGTATTATCGAACTGGGGCGCTGGCGTATGCGGAATCAAGAAAATGGAAGCCACACCTAGAATAAGGCATAACATCGCCATAACCCAAAACCCCCAAGGCCACCAAACAAACTCAGCAAACAGCGAAGAAATAGCTGCGCCGAAAGCAAATCCAGACGGCGCCATAGCCCCAAAGGCACTGAATGCCATCTGCTTCCTCAATCCCGGCTCATACGCCCTCCCCAGAATCGCAACCCCATTCGGCAGCAAGAAAGCCGGGCCGATGCCCTGGAACGCCCTGCAGCAGTCGAAGAAGATGGGGTTACTGTAAACCGCGAACCCAGCAAGCATGGTCCAGAGCGCAAACCAGAGGAATCCTGCAACGAATAACTTCTTGTGGCCGTAGAGATCTCCCAATCGGCCAGCGATGAGGATGAATGTTCCGACGGTGAGGGAGTATGCGGCTGGAAACCAAGAGAGTTGCGCAGGGCTATCCTCGACGCCGAAGGAGCGCCCGATGATGTGGAGGGGTGCTATCACTTGACCCAGACCTGCCTGGGTCATAAGTTGGGCCATGCATATTATCAGGATGAAAGCGATCTCGCGGGGAAGGGATTTAGGACGCTCGACTTTGGATTGGGTGAGTTCGATTGGTTCGAGGTCATGGTCCTCTTCTTGCTTGGTGCCCACGGTATGGAGCCCAGGATAATCATCTCCAGAATTGGATGAAGGCATCCTGAAGAGACGGGATTACTCGTAGGGGTATTAATTGTCTCTCAGATGAAGAATGAAGAGAGTGAGTGATACGTCAGGAGGAACGACCAATACCTTTGTCTTCGTCTCGAAAACATGATCTACTTGTAGTACATCCTTGGTTGCGGGACGAAATTGGAAATGTCAGAAATGGACACCTCTACAAAGCAGGACGTGGCAAAGCTTACTTGATTATTGATGGCTTACAACTCCTTACAAAAGGAAAATGAGGGCTAAATCTCTCCACTTCTAACTAGTGGAACCCACATATAATGGTGGTGTTGGGACAAATTCGGCTGTTTCTCGGCGTATGGGCCGGCTCACGTCCCCCGTGGCATGTGATGTACTCAGATCTGGAGGCTCTGCTCTTTCCAGTCTGTAAGTTATTTCCGGTAATTATCATATCTTATCTTATCTGTATTTGGGATTTCTAGTCTATGAGTACTGACCCAAAAACGTACATATTTTATATATATCTAGGAACCACTGAGCAACAGACGATTTGCGTCCAGGGGAGGGGATCGCTGCGGATGTGTCCCCTTTACATTGCAAATCGCAAAAAGAAAAAAAGAAGGAAAAAAGACAGCCTAGGAATACCCTCGAGCATGTTCAATGATAAGATTCTCCTAGAAACCTAGACCAGTACACCATTACACTTGGATGTATGTTGCAACCCTTTTATCTAACTTTATATACCCCTCTACAGTACCGTGCGATCGGCCCGGCGATATATGTGAATATACAATATATGTCATTTCAATATTTAATTCCATCTTGTAGGCACGTGGGTATGCGGTATCTACCTTAGGGGGTACCTTAGGGGTTGACCTTGGACTCTTCAAAAGCATATTGAGACAAAGATCATTTTTGGTATGCACATTCATACGGAGTAATGTCCCCAACAATGCCAAAGACGCAAAGACGCAAACTCCCAATACACCATGCAGGCATGTCCTTGACAGAAGTTACTATTTATTATATTGATGGTATCAAAACGCTGACATAGATTCATTGATAAACAGAAATGCAAATTGCAAAACCAGATAACAGAACTAAAAGTTAGAGCCGCTAATCATCCCTGGCATCTTATCCATGAACAGGTTCTTGCCCTTGACCATGTTGACCATGAAACTAGGCAGCTTCATGCCTCCCATATGTCCAGTCCCCGCCTTTCTCCCCACAGGAACCGCAATCATATCTACAGTACCACAGCATCAGCTCGGCCTTCAATTTGTGACATAGACATAGCATTGGGTCCGCAACTTACCTTTCTCTTCCTTCTTATACTTCACCGCCTGTTCACCCTTCAAAACAGCCACAATATTCTTCGCCACATGCACAGATTGCTTCTCGGTGTTCGTGTACTGCGGCCGCTGTGTATCTGCCACATCGCCCACAGCCCAGACGTCAGCCGTGTTCTTTACCCGCAAGAACTCGTCGACCTTGACAAACCCCGCTGTGTTGACGAGGCTGTGGGGCAGATAGGAGGAGTTCGGCACGAGGCCGAGCGCGGGGAGGTAGAGATCGGTGGTGATTTTCTCGCCGCTGGACAGCGTAAGTTCTGTGCGGCCATCCGGCATCTCTGCATCGCCTATTACTTTGGTCGATGTCTTGATGGTGACTTTTAGGTCTCGGAGTTGCTTGGTCGCTGTTTTGGTGACGCTGGCTGGGGTCCCTTCGAGGATGTGCGGGCCGCTTGCGATCTGGGGTGCTTTGGTCAGTTCTACGTTCATATGGAAGGAGGGCACATACTAGTGTAACGTTCTTCTGCCCTTTATACTCGAATGCGATTTCTCCGGCAAGTTCAACGCCGGTTGAACCTCCACCGGCAATGTGGATATCTTTCGCTTGCTTGACTTTCTGCTGGAAGACATGAATCGCATCTTTCGTCGCTTCTGTCGACCCGCGGCCTTTAAGAGGCACATCTCCTCTCGTGCTCGATCCAGTGGCCAGGATGAGGAGATCATAGTCTAGCACTTTCTGACCTGTAGGACCGGCAACAGTGACTTTCTTGGTCTCCGCATCTAAGTTTTCGGCTGAGCCAAGGACGAACTCAAATTTGCCTGCGGGGTACTGCTTGAATCCGGGGGCTATGGATTGGAAGATCTTGTCATCTGGAATTTGGCCGGGTACGAGAGCTCTTGGACCTGCGATATTCCAGTAGTGGTGAGTGTTAGGTGACAAAAGGATGATCTTGACTGGGGTGGTCTTGGCTTGCTTGAGAATCCTATGTGCTGTGCTGATACCTCCATAGGAACCTCCAAGGATGACAACGGTCTTCATTGTAGATGGTGAAATAATTGGCGGCACGGAATAGTGGGTGCACGTGTTTCAAGTGGAAGGTCTGAGAGGGTGAAGAGGGCGAAGAATATGATGGGAAATATAATTCATAGCAAGTTGGGAAGACGAGAGGATATAAAGCATACAGGAAGGGATTCGGAATGAACCCCGATACGGAAAATTACAAATCCAAGCCAGATTTCATAAAAGCATTACTCTCGCATTTCTAATCTCGAGGCAAGGCTGAGTTTTGTAGCCTGAAAATACGACTTGGTCCACGATCGACAGGCGAGGTGCATCACAAAGCAACTTGCGAAGGAGGACTTTTCACTGCGTGTACTGTAAGTATACCCCTTGTACTTTGTAGTTGAGATTGGTGGATATCCTCCATAGTGTTGCCGCAGTGTTTCAACCACTCACAGGCCTAAGCGCAGTGCCAATAACCGCAGATCTGACCAATGATATTGCAGACCGCACCGCAGAGCCAGTGCCCCAGAAATACATCAGTATTCAACGCCAATCGGAGTTTTCGGATTCCGGTTCAGATAATTGGACTGATAAGGACTTCAAATCCAAAGCAAGACCAGAAATAAAAGCGCTGTGAAACGTTTATGTTTGGTAACAAAGGCAAATGCGAAGGTTTCCATGAAGCAATTGTCCTATTCAACACAAGCCTCAGCCCCTTACACCAAAATAACGATTTTACCTCCAGCCTCGTTGTTCTCCATACATTTGTGAGCTTCCACGATTTCATCAATCTTGAATGTCTTCCCAATCTGAACATGCAGCTTCTCGGCCGCAATCTGCTGGCATAGCTCCTCTAGAGGCGTCGCCATGAAGTCTCCTGCATCACCAGCATATGTTGCAAAGTAGACCGACTTGGGAATCGCTCGCATGGGATGGAAGTTGGCCAACGTCCACGAGTTCCCTACTATCCCAGCCATGCACACAATGCCGTTCTCTCCAGCACATTGCAGCGAGTCCTCGAGCGTGGTTGTGCCAACTAGCTCGAAAACCTTGTCGAACTTTTCTCCTTTCTTGACCTCTTCGGCAATATGTCCATCGTCTATGAACACCTCATCAGCACCATTCGCCACCAACATGTCCTTCCTATCAGATCGCCTCGTTGTAGAGGCAACAAAAGCACCATGGTTTTTGGCAATAGCTGCAGCAGCGAGCCCGACAGAGCTGGTACCTCCACGAATTAAAAGGCGGTCTCCTTTCTTCAGCTGTAACGAACTGAATAGAGCTCCCCAGGCTGTTTGTAGCATTTCCGGAATGGCTCCCAATGTTCCCCAATCGAGTTTCGTTTTGATGACTTGAACTTGAGTGGCTGGTACACAGGTATATTCGGCATAGGAGCCGTCAACTGCTATGCCCATGCCACCCAGCGAAGTCGCTACGATATCACCTTTGTTGAATTCCCCACCAGGTGCATCCTCAACAATGCCGGTCCCTTCAATGCCAAGAATGCGAGGGAAAGTGGCATAGTTCATGGAATTTCCAGATCGAGTGAAGAATTCTGAGCGGTTCAGACCGAATGCCTTGATGCGGATGAGGACTTGGCCTGGTTGCGGTACTGGAACTGGTCGACTTTCTAGCTTCAGAACCTCTGCGCTCCCCGGTTCGTACATAACTACTACTTTCATAGTCTTCAACATTTTGCGAAATAATGGAGATTAAGATTTGCAACAATCGTCGCATGGGTCGAAAGAACGCCCTCAGGCGTTGATTTATATGACACAGAAACGACGAAGCCCGATATTTATGGCACCAGCACTTCCAATGAAATTGTTAACTCTTTGAACAATTTCAAAGCAATTTGTAAGGCTTGGAGTTCAAGCTTCCAAAGAGCCAATGACCTCCCTGGGAATTGTCGGTGTGGACCTCCAAGTGGCACGATTCCGCCAGTTCCGCTCTGTATACAGGGTTACTGTTGTACAATTTGCGCTTTTCTATTTGAGATCCAGAATATGACAAAGGCAAGGCCTGGCACCTCTTAGTTGAACAACTCCCTAAATACGATATGTATGCCAGAAAAATCTTTGCATAATAAGGAATGTTCCGCGCTGCTAGAGCTCATGATAGTCCTGCACAAGCACATAGTGTGGAAATTTGCGGATTAGGTGATAATTGTATCACATGGTTTGGAAATCGCTCAAACGAGGCGCAACTCAAATAAGTAGCAGACTCGAACCAGACAACTGAATGTTGGTCTCCCATTCCCATCCGGTTTCCCTCATACGCCAAATTTCTTCTAGGATGGGCAAAAATTTCGCACGGTGTTCCAAAGACGGATCCAGCAGTGGGGAAGAAGAGAAGACGTGTCTGAACAACGCCTCATCTTCACTTCTTGCAGCGCTGCCAATGATGTACAATGGACATACTAAAGCGTGCGCTAGGTCTGCAGGAATATGTCTTCGAATGAGCGTAACAGCCTCAGAGACCATTGACTTGAGAGTTTCCGAACTCGACTGGTATCCAAAAATGACTAGATGCAGGTATATGGTTGCCGAGAGAGCAAATAGATGGGTAGTGAACTGGTGTGGGGTAATAAAGGCGTTGCATGCACTCGCAAATTCAGGATCGGAGACGCTCAGGAACGATAGACTGCTGCTTGCAAGTCCAATTTGGAGTTCCCTGCTGATGTCTTCGGATATACTCTCAAACTCTTCGCAAACACTTTGGCCCTGTCGAATGGCTTCTGTTTTGAACTCCTGAAGTCCGGAAATTCGCCCGATTTGAAGCATTACCCAGTTCTTGCATCCCATTACGTTCTCCAATCTAATCCCAGAGCTGGAAGAAATCTCTTCAGGGATAAAGTGGATGACGCGAGGCAATTTCCCTGTTGTGATAGTAGATACGATGTCTAGCCACGCGAGCACAGCTGATAAAAATCTAAATATCACCACGTCTTCTGATCTTGGCTTTTCGTGTCCATCTCTCCCATTGTCCGAAGGTGAATGGAGGGCTTTCCTACGAAGAACGGGAAGTCAGCTTCATGTGTTCCTTGAACTTCTTAGAGGCCTTCTCAGCAACATCTCAGGAGCCGTGAAACATTCTTGGAGCATGTGCTCTAATCGGATGAATGCAAACGTAATAAGCATGCTAAAATAGGAAATACATGGAATCCTCGTTGTTCTTACAAACCAAGCCTGGCCATTTGAGACTTATAAGGGCCGCTGAATAGAGTAGTGGCTGCACGAAGATGGAACCGCCAAGCATCGCCATGTCCAGCAAAAAGCTTTGATCATGTTAACATTTATATCAAGAAATGCTGAAGGGATTACTTACTTCGAAGAAAATAAGTTGGACTGACGAAGCCATCGTGCCCAAACCGGTTCTAGGGCACATTGTTATGTCTGTGATTAATTTGCCAACATTCTCCATGGCTAATTGAAGTTCCTTCAAGCAGATTGCAAGGTGCTCTTGCTGCTCACTAACACCATATGGACAACGATTCTCAGCTAAAGATATCGCACTCCTATGGTAGGCACTAAGCGCAAGAGACGCATGATACAGTGGCTTTGTTTTTAATAGAAGAGACAGCAGCCAACCTCTCCCTCCTTCCTGAACTCCCGGTTTATAGAGAGGATATTGTAGGCAGAAAACGTTGTCCAAAAAATGCATCAATAAGATGGACTCATTGCTTGAAACTGCAAGCACTGGCGAGGGATGATGCGGGGTGCTTTGAGCCTCAGATAATGTATTCTATCCTGAATCAATATTTATAGTTATTGTAAAATGTCTTCGTCTTACAACTGAGGGAGGCCCTGGATTAGCTGGAGAATTACTATGTCCAGTGGGAGGATCGGATTCGAGGATCGAGTCAGGACTAGACGAAGAGGAACCATGTAAGGATTTAGGCGCTATATTGACGACCTGTGATCCGGACTTCTTGCCATAGCGGTTTTGAAGTTGGTTTATAGAAGCTCCGAGACGACCTTTCCGTCTTGAGGTGTGCTTGACAACCTGTTTGATACTGTGCGCCATGGCTTTCTCTTTCTCCCCATTGTCCATCCAGTCGGGTTTTGATCCATAGCCATAGCATGTAATGGTCAGAGCCTCACAAGTCGAGCAGAAGGGATGCTTTTCGTCGCATTTCTTTTTTCTTAGGCGGCACGTCCAGCAGCCTGCCTTGCTTCGAAGTGGGCCGGACATGGCGACCGATGGTTGACAATTAGTGTAAGAAATAGAAAAACTTGAAACTATATCCTGTCAGCGATTTGTTAATAGATCCTCTCAAGATGGTGGCAGATATGATGAGGGAGATGGAGATTACTGTAAGGTCAGGTTAAGCTAACCACCGAAGTCAAGCCGACATGGATTTGTAAACATAGGTACATAGCACAAACTCAAAATCTGTATAAAGCACAGCTTAACGTCACGTCTTCCTGTCAACTATTCGGGTACTCACTACTCGGAGTACTCTACACAAACCTCGAAAGAAGTCTCTCCCAGTAAGTAATAAAAGCTCACATCACGTGACATCACACGAATACCAAATCCTGGAAGGCATAGCACAGCACCTGTCGTCATAGAAACCCCGAGCTCCGTTGGTGAACCCCGGATTTTGCTATGCACCTTCCATGAAGTCGGAGTGCCAAATAGAAAAGTACTCTCTCACGTCCGTATAGCATCTTCTTTCGCTTTCGCTTTCGCTTTTCCGCTTTTCATGTCGCCTTCCAAGTTTCCACTCCCTGAATAACGCATTATTCCCCGACACCTAGGAAATCAATACAATGGAAATGGACCTCCAGACAGCAAATCTCATCCCAGAGAATTCCTCTCCAGGGCCAGATGGCAAGGGCACTTTCAATCTCCTTGCTGTCGCTCCTACCGACGTCTGGCGTAAACCTCCCAACATCGACAATTTCAACGCGCCCATCATCTACCACTCGATCCCCATCTCCTCGTTCAAATCCGCCCACGTGACGGCAAAAGGCGAATGGATGACGCTCTATGACCAAGGCGGCCTCTTCCTCGTGCTGCCGCCGAAGAAAGGAGGTGAGCAGAAGCGGTGGATCAAGTCTGGCGTCGAGTTTTACCAGGGCAAGCCGATGATGAGCGTCGTGGCTGCCGACGAGTGGGCCGATTGGAGCTTGTTGTCACTGGCTACGAGGGGGGAGGAGAGGAATGGGAGTGTGACGGTAGAGTTTTGAGAGGGAGCAGGAAGAGGATGGGAGTTGGGGAAGTGTGTTGAGGGTTTTGCTTGTGGGCAGGTTTGGGGTCAAGACGCCGATAAGGGAGATCAGTTGGGCCTTCTGGGATGTCGATGAGAGTGAGGAGTTATGGATTGGAATGTATGCTGCTAAGCCCATTAGTGATGCGAGGGACACATTGGCTGTCCATTTTGAGGATTTCGTCGTCGACGTGAGGACGGATTGAAGATTGGCATTGATATGACTTTATGAGAGACGAGCATATGACATATTTGGACCGGATGAAATATCTGGACTGAATGGAATGAATGTGATATCACTGCTGAGACATCCATTAAACTTCTCAATAGCCTACTTACATGCAGTGAGAAGCATATCAAAGTCTCAAGAACCTTTGGGTTTCGGATTAGATTTCCTATTCGAGCCAGGCTCAGCCCGCCTCAATCGAATTGTCAGATCACTCAGCCTCCATACTACTGCTCCCCAAACTCAACTACTAACTCAAAACACTAAATAAATGTGCCTCAAATAATTTCAAATAATAGCAGGCTGTGTTCAGGTAACAGTGTCTTCAATCGATATATAATTCTTCACATGTCTCTTCTCAATTATTCTTTCATCCATTCCTACATTCACATCTCATTCCATCAATTCGCCACCTCACTCTAAACACATCTTACTCGGCCCAAAACTCAAACGCGTCACCACGTCACGTCCAATATCATAGACTTCCTCTCTTCTCTTTCTTATAATCTAGAGGCATTTTCGTCCCGCCTCATCAAACAAACAATGGTTCTCTTCCTCCTCGTCGGCGCCGCAGCAGTCGCAGGTGAACGCGCCTACTCGCGCCACAAGAAAACCAAAAAAGCCAAGAAGCTCGCTACCCTAGGTAGTTCCCAACAAGCACAGCAACAGCAACAGCAATCTCAGCCTACTGCTACTGGGCCTGTTCTCACCACATCTCGCTCAGCTGAAGTGGTAGAAGAGGAGGATTTATATGAGGATTTGCCACCGTATCAGAAGGATCAGGGACAGGTGCACTTGGGAGGAGAGGTGGAGCTGGGAGTGCAGCCGCCGGTGTACGAGAGGACGGTGTCGAGTTATACGATACCAATTCCGGAGCGGTCGCCGTTGAGGGAGAAGGTGGCGATGTGAGGGGCTTGGGGATAGTGGGAAGGATGGAGGTGTTTGGTGTTT